>CABFPE010000530.1:496497-528816 GCA_900660155.1 Hofstenia miamia | reverse complement strand
TATATATATATATAAAGTAAATTTTATGAAATTGCAATAAAATTTCAATTTCAATAAAATATATTGCTTGAATTTTTTTTGAAATCAGACCTAATAGATTGTAATTTTTTGTATAAATTCTATAATAGAATTTCCATTAAATCAATAATACCCAGTGGCTGCAGAATCAACTTTTCAGAAACAAAACCTCCCTAAATTTTATAATTTAAACAGTAAAAGTCCTCTTAGTTATTCAATATGTCAGGTATTAAATGCAACCTGCTCCCCTAACCAAAATTCGTTCGGCCGCCACTGAACATACCTATGTAATTTTTAAGGCGAATAATCTCAATTAGAATGTTGATTACAATAAAAAACATACATACTTTACATCACCGTTCACTGGACACTCATCATCATCATCATCATCAGAAAGAGTAACATCCTCGTCTAACTCAAGCCCGGTCAGCCTAGTAAGAAGAGCAAAAATAATCTCGGATTGGAAAAGCCTGTAAAGTTCATCAATGACTTCCAGTTGATCATCGAATTCAAAATATTTGGTCATATGGGGCAAATTGAGAGTCTAAACATAAAACCACAAATCCAAATTAAGCATAAAGAAATTTGGATCACATAAACGGGAGCAGATAATTCTGTAAATGTATTTGTCAATAAAATAAACGACATAAATTTCATTGCATTAATGTATCCAAGTATATATGTAATTCAGTTTCAAAATGTCTGACAAGATAGAATGAAGATTTAGATTTACAACTAGTTTTAACTTTAATGGAAAGCTACAAATAATTATAGAAATAATATATATATTAGTTAAGAGCGAGCAGTTAAGCAAATTATGGCAACGTTTTTAAGGTAGGTGCAATTGCATATACTTTTTCCAGATACAGTATACTATCGCATATTATTCGAGCAGTCGTTTCTCAAAGTTCATTTAGATAATCATCTCAAATGAAGTATTGTGCTGGGTTGCCGTGGATCGAATATTTTCCGATTCATATCCAAACCAATCCACAGAAACTCGCAGGGATCGATCTATATAGGATCCATATCCAGGTAGAAAATTCCACCGACCAAAAATTCAAAACACACCACAGAAAAATTCACATGTGTGGGTGTTTTAAGCAAAGCCTAATTTGATTATTATACCAAACATGAAATTTGTTCTCATGGTATAATGTGGTTGATAAACATGCATAATATTGTCAGATTTGTACAAAAATGCTGGTGAGTTTGAATTCATTGTTCATTTTGAATTATTTTACTTAAAAATGTACAATAAGGATGAATAAATGTATCTATTAACTTTTTTTGATCCACAATGGATATCCATAAAATATATTTTCTGATACATTATGCAGTGCATATCCATGGATCAAATCGATCCATATCTAGATCCAGATCCACGGCAACCCTTGTGTTGTTGGTCATGCTATATGCACTCCAATATGCCAACTAGTGTACGTAAGCTCCATTTACTAACTGAATTTTTTGAAAACGTTCGCAAAGAAGCATTTTATTGAACACACATGTATTCGAAATGATATTGTTGTCCAAAGGGCATGCGTTTGCATAGTGAACATTCAGATAATAGGCTTACGTAATCGATGGGCGTGGTTCATAGACGTATTCATTTCCGGATAGAAAAACGAAATGTGGGTTGGATTTTGCCTCTCTGGGTAGTACCAGTACAGTATAAATGCCAAATTTCGATCACTGTCAATAGTCTAAGGAGTTAATGATGAAAGGAAAAAAAATATACAATGAAGAATATTAATAAATCACAAAATGCACCTGCTAGTTCAACATTGCAAAAAGGAAACATTCAAAATTACACTCAATAGAAACCAAAACAAAATTGGAAAATTTCCTCGTATTCAAAAATATTGAAAACAGTGTGAGATTTCAATACAGAATCAATAGATAAAAAACTACTTTTTCTGGTTTCTAGTTTGTCAGCTGATTGCGCCTTTTGCATGAATGAAATCATAGACATTCCATGTTCTTAGCTGACAATTAATGACGTGGGAGTTGGATATTTTCGAAGAATGAGCTTTGCCAATAGGGGAATTTTTTGAAAACCATGAATTGACCTGTTGGAATTGTACTAGAGAAGAGAATAAATTTTAGTACTCCGTACCGTTAGAAGTTCGACTCTCTCTTATGTCACAAACTCATTCACAACTGTAACTACTGATACAGAATACGAATCAGATCACGACAATCCACCCTTAACGCTACAAACGCTTGCTGCTACAGTTCACCATCTTGAGCAACTCATTATCAATGGACCCCAGCGAATTGGAAATGTTTCACCTCATACGCAGAATAGTCCGCCTCATCAGCCTTCAACCTCGACATCAATTCCTAATGTTATTGGAACGGAACCATTTACTTCTGCAGAGCTTCCACTCTTGGCTGAACAGATTCAGGATACACTTGCGATGCCAGTCTGCAGAGGAAGAGATAGAAGAGAACTTACGTTACTCTCCAATTTGCTCCGCGACTTCCGAAAACTTGACTTCGACAATAGAAGACACATCTCTTATCGTCTCCGCGTCCTGTTATCCGCGCAGAGATATGGCTGGAACTCCACAATCGCCGCCACTAAGGATATCTCCTTGTTACATCTCAGAATCGATCATTTACCACAGCCAGCCCCAGCTAGACCAAAACCTCCAAAGCCGAAACAGAAGAAGAAGACTAGCCAGCAGCCCGCTAAAGAATAATCTCCTCTGTCACCATTGTTGGATTTTACCTTGCCTTAGGATAGTTCTTTTTTCCAGGGTACAGTAAGTCCTAACCGTACGGTAGGCCATGATACCACTCTGCAATCGTCTATTCTAGCACCGGAGAGCTCATTCTGCAATGATATACCTAGTTCACCACTGGAACCAGTTATAGATGCTTTACTTTCTTCTACGCAAGTATCATTTAATACTACTATTTCGGTGCCAGATCCAAAAAATGCTCGTCCAGCTATAGACTTGGCTTTCCTTCAACGTGTTAACGACCTAGCGATACGGTTGCCGGCTTCAGTTCAGCAGAATTTTCTCGATTACTACGTATCTATGGCGCACTTACCTCATCGTCAAATACTATTTCTTTTGGCACAATTCCTGGCTCGACACCAAATCCGAATGGATGAAGAACAGGATAATGATAATGAAGAACCTGATCACGAAGAGCAAATAGACTCGGAGCATGATGCTATGAAGTTTCCACCTGGTATTTCGGATGAGATCTTACCATTGGACCCGGAAGCGCAACCCGACTATTCATTTCCTTCAATCTCAGTTGATTGGGAACGACTGGAGGCTCATCATCCTCTTCCACAGCGATTGTCCTCTCTTAAGTCAGCTTTCATTACCTTCACAAATTTTCGCCCCTTTTCCGCCAAAAAGCCTGGGATACATTCGGAATTAATACGCAAACATATTCTCGCGCAGATAGAAGCGTTGGCTAAAGAAGATATCATATGCAAAGCAGCTCGATCCCCTTTCATTTTTCATTGCTTTGCCGTACCCAAAAACTCGACTAAAGTAAGATTGGGTATCGATTTTAGTCCTGTCACTAAGATATCTCAACACCCTCCCTTCTACCTTCCAGCATTTCCTACTGTAATCAAGAAATCTCCTATTCCAGTTAACAATGTTATGATTACGCTTGATCTCAAATCAGCATTCTACCATCTGGATCTTAACCCGTCACAATGGTACAAAACATGTTTTTTAGCACCGGATGGCAACCGATATCATTTCACTAAACTTCCAATGGGGTTGGCCATTTTGCCGTTTATATGTCAAATGTTTCTCAACTATCTACTAGCGCCACTCAAAGAACATTGCAGCCTCTGTTGGGGCCACGTAGACAACATAGTATTGGTTTTTCACTTATCTAAATTTCAAATAATAGACTCATATCTTGAATTCATACAGACATGTGGTATCACGCTTCAAAAAGAGAAATCTCATAGAACCCCGCTCAAAAATGGAGAAGTTTTGGGTCTTTATTTAGATATACCGCAGTCTAGACTAGCACTCACACCACATAGGGAACTTATTATAGCCAATATACTTAGCATGCAACTCACGAAGGTCAGTGGAAAGTTACAAGAAAGAATACTCGGCAACTTGGCCTTTGCATGGCCATTGTTTGCCCCTTGGGGCTTCATACGTCCATTATATGCTTCAATGGAGAGACCAAATCTTATAATGTTAATCCGTGCTCTGTATTTACAACTCCCGCACTATTATTCATGGAAACACAACAAACCTAAAGAAAAGGAACTTTGGTATACAGATGCATCAGAATACGGAATAGGTGTAGTAAAGACTTCATCAGATACACCTCAATCATACTCACAAGATATCAGTCACATGGATCATCATATTTACGACAAAGAACTTATCGCTTTAGCCATTGCAGTACACATAGCAAAACCCTATGCAGTTATCTATACAGACTCCAGAGCACTTTATTTTGCGGCTCGAAACTTCAAAATAATGCAGTATAAGCTTTTTCAATTATCATTAAGTGTGAATCTATTAATTTTTGTAAAAAAATCTAAGAATTAAATGGGTAGAGTCTCAGAATAACATTGCTGACTACCCTTCGCGTGCTATTAATCAATTTTGCAGTATTCCACAACAAGTGTTTGGCATAATTAACTCACCTATCATTACAGCTTTCACCTCACTTGATTTGTATATAAATAGAGCTAATTACGCCATGTTTAATCATTAACCTGTTGGAATTGTACTAGAGAAGAGAATAAATTCACCTCATCGGAGTCAAAAGCTCGACAGAATTAAGAAATGAATGGGGAGAAAGAAACTTACACGTCTAGTAATGATATGGGCTAATAACCAAATCAGTAGAAATACATAAAATTTATCCAAAGCTTATTTTTTTTATTAAGGATCCGTAGAAAGTGTGAGAAACGGAACAGAAGAGGCCACAATTTCAGCATTCATTGATGGACTTGACATTAGGAAGCAATAGTGCTCATGGTTATAGTTGGAAATGTGCAAATCAGCATTATACCGAGCGTTCCAAAAGTCCTCGTCGCTTAACATGACGAAGACTTTTGGAACGCCAAAAGCGTTCGATGCGCATTCACTGATTTCTATTCTTTTGTTTTATCTTTGAACATCAATCCGCCAGTTATATATGCTTTAATATTTGCATTTTAATCTATTGAATATTTTGAATTATTGAGTGGCGACAGTGATTTACTATTTCCCTTTTCAGGATGAGTGGCTACAGTGATTTAACAATTGAGCAGAAGGTTGTTCTGGTTGCGCATGCAATTGTAAGTGGAAGCTGTACACAAGCAGCAAAAGAATTCGAGGATCGATATAGTGTGCCTGCGCCATCAAGGACGACCATCAGCAGTTGGAAGAAGAAACTGTTGGAGACGGGAAGCCTTATGGACAAACCACGGTCGGGTCGCCCATCGCTTGATGAAAAAGTAAAGACTGCAGTGGTTGACTATGCAACCGATAACACAAATTGTACTCAACGTGAGATTTCCAGAAACATTGGCATTTCATTGGGAAGCGTCAATAGAAGTTTAAAAGTTGCCGGAATCAAGCCGTACAAGTACACTTTTGTACAGCAGTTAACAGAGGATGACCCAGATCGCAGGCTCGAATTTTGCAATTGGATTATGAGCCATTCGGAAAGATGGTGCCGCCGAATTGTCTTCTCGGATGAAAGCACGTTCTATCTGAATGGGCAAGTTAATAAACACAACTTGTTTTATTATTCAAAGGAAAATGAGCATCGCTTCAAGCAAACTCCGATGAAATCTGCCGGTATTACTGTGTGGGCAGCAGTCTCTTACGATGAAGGCATTGTGTTCGACATTTCGGATTCTACGATGACCAAAGAGCGATATGTTACTATTCTGCAGGACATAGTGTCACCCTTCATCTCAGAAGAACATTATTATCAACACGACGGAGCCCCGCCACATTTCAGCTTATTGGCGAGAAATTGGTTGAACGAAAACTTAACTGGCAGATGGATTGGTCGGAGAGGTTCTCAAGAATGGCCACCGCGTTCTCCGGACTTGACTGTGTTAGATTTTTGGTTGTGGTGTTATGTGAAAGACAATGTTTATCGTCGTGGTTGCAAAACGAATGAGGAGCTAAAACAAGCTATTGCAACAACTTTGACCAGTGTCCCTCTTGAAATGATACGAAATTCTTTCAGGGAATTTTATCGACGCTGTTGTCTGTGTGTCAGAGAAAATGGAGCTCATATTGAACATTTGTTATAGTTGCTTTAGTTCAATTTATATCTCAGAAATATATAACTCTTATTACATGCCTTTGTTTTACATTACCGTTATTTATCGGAGAGTACTGAGGTAAAATTTCCAGCGACGNCTCTTTGCTCGTGCCCATTTAAGCAAAAGTACTATGCTCATGATACTTTACTATAACGGGTAACAATGAAGTCCTGGCACACAATTTATATTTAAAAACAATCACATTTTCTGCCAATGCAATGGGCGTTAATTGACTGTACTTACGGCTGACAATTGCTACTGTTAAATTTATTACTGTTGATTGGCTTTGAGTGCCAAGTGCATTGTTACTGTTCATTTTTAGAATAGAAGGTCAGCATGCTGCTGTTGTCGCTTTGCACCAAGGTGGAATTGCTCCCTATGCCATCCACAAATCGATCGGTACCCCTCGCAGAACAATCTATAACATCCTCAGCAGGCTCCGAGATATAGGTGTCACTTCTGACCGCCCTCGATCTGGCAGGCCAAGGTCCGTGAGGACCCGCAAACTGAATGAGGAAATTCGGAAATACATCAGGCGAAAATCAGGGAGTTCAGCCAGGAAAATTGCTCAAACCATTGGAGTGAATAGTAAAAATGCGCGTAAAGTGTTGAGAAAGGATCTCCACTTGATTCTCCGCGAACAAACAATCATCTCCCCATTCTCTGATGAGAAGATATTCACTGTGGAGCGCCAATTCAACAAACAAAACAATTGCATATTATCCCTAACTGCTTTTGTCATTGATAAAGATCAAGGCATCGTCATCAAAATCTAGCACTCAGCTTCAATCATGATGTGGGCAGGTATTTGTGCACCAGACAAAATTCCACTGGTTTTCCTCACTTCTAGCGCCAAAATGAATGCTGCTTACTACCAAAAGCAGGTCTTGGAGAAGGTTGTGCTAGCCTGGAGTCAGAGACACTTCAATGGCAACGCTTGGACATTCCAACAAGATTCAGCGCTGTCACATAAAGCCAAGTGTGTTCAGGAGTGGTTAAGAACACGATTTCCTGCGTTCATTTCATCGACAGAATCGCCTTTCTATTCCCCTGAATTCCCCTGGAATTCTCTGTGTGCTGCATTTGGGAAGCCAAGACCTGTTGCAAGTATTGCGTCTTTGAAGGCCTCCTTTGAGAAAGTGTGGGACGAGATCAGCGAAGAAAACTTGCATTAAATAGCGGATGCAATTCTGAAGTGGCTGGGGGCCTGCATTAAAGCTTAAGGTGGGTATTTTGAAAACTGAAGATTTCGTGAATGTTGTGTGTGTGTGTGAATATCTTCTGGAAATCATATCAATGTTCTGTGTTTGCTTTGAGTGGGATGTCGGGAAACGTTTGTGCCAGGACTTTGTTGTCACCCTATATTAGTAACACAGATTTCATAAAAAAACTCATGCGATTGGGCGAATTTCATCAGGTATGTCTATATTTAACTAATGCTTATATCAGTGGCGGTTTTGGGGGGAGCAGCCGCCCGCCCTAAAAAACAGTCTAAACATTATGTGAAATTGCAAACTTTTTATGTGATTATTACGATAAAAAAATAAATTTATAGCGTTTTTCATAACATAAAAACAATATTTTTTCCAAATTTTCTGCTCTCCCATCAGAAGAAGTCGCCTTCTAGTTTTCGTGTGTATAAATTAATAAACCTTAAATGTTTCATGAAGAACCTTAAATATTGAAGTTTTTGCAAAATATGATTAGATTTTGTATAACTTGTAAATATATCATTGTCATAATATTTTTAAGGAAGATTCATAGGCATTTAAGTTAACGTCAAAAATAATTTTGGCAAATTAACTAATTCTTAGCCTCTTCAAAAAACAAAGAATTGACATTGATATTGGCCCTAAAATGTCTAGATTTTTTTAGGTTGTTTAAAATATACTACAGTCAAATCTCGCTACTATGTCACCCCGCTACTATTCCACTCTCGCTATTATGCCACTTTTCCTCGGTCCCGACGATAATAAACCTGCTGTTACAAACTCTCGTTACTATGTAACTCTCACTACTATGCCACTTTCACTCGGTCCTTACGGGTGGCATAGTAGTGAGATTCGACTAATAGTTTTTAAACACCAGAATTGCTTATCTAAATAACCAATTACCATAAAATGAAAAAAAATAGTTTATGAATTCATTCATATACATTATAAAAAGCTAAAGTTGAGAATTGGAGAAGTCCGGAGTTCTATTAAAGAAGTTAAAAGCGACTACTCAAATTCAGCAGACTGGGAAAAATTTTTCGGAAAAGCGGGTGGATTTCGAGAAGTAGCTGGTTTACGTGACTGCTGATAAAGATATAGCATTAAAAGCTGAGTTTCTTACTAATACAAATTACTTCACGTTATCGACAAGCTCCATTATTATCTTGAACTTAGAATGAATTTAACAGCATTAATCGAATTACAAGACAGGATACAAACTTCCTGTTAAAATGATAAATAAATAGAATATACTGAACATGTATTTCATTGCTTCATATTCATTATGACAAACACTTAATAAAACCATTGTACTTGGAAACAAAAATGGGAATAAAAAATAGCAAATATTTTAAATTCATTTACTGATTTTGAATATTACGTAAATGGTTTGAATATTAATAGACAAAACAAATTAGACTGTAATAATTTTATTGCAAAGTTTAAGAAGAATGTTTTAGCATGCCTTAAAAATAAAAAAACAATTATTGCAATCTTCTAATGAAACAAATTCTTATATAGAGGAACCTTCAAACGGTAACAAAAAAAGTTTATAGACCAAAAATTCTATCAAAGAGTAAATTCATTCATCAAAAAGATGTTTCATTGAACAATAAGAAATGGAACAACTTTAACGGGAATATTGAAAAAGCCATAAAAAAATATCCATATTAATAAAATTTCGTTCAGCAACTTAGAGCGACTAACAGTAATGACACTGGACAGCTTTTCGACAGCAGTGATAGTGTTTGTTCAAAGTCCTCACTGCAACCAATGTAATGAAAATTAAAAAATTATATGCACATTGTGTAATAACGCACCATTACATAATGCATGCCTTGTAGAAAAAAAATGCAACTGTTGATTAGTTTTGCTTTTCGTTAATATCTTTTGCTATGTTGCCTTGACAGGAAAATGACCTCAGTGTGATTTGTACAGCATATAATAAAGTAACCAAAGATGGTAATTAAATTTTAGCTGGTGTATAATTTAGTCATGCAGAGCAAACAAGGCACAATTGAATGTTTTTATCTCAACGTCACCCATGATTCTAATTTTATATACACAATCAGGTATCCCGAAGACTACCTTCTACCGAAACTTTAAAGGGCTTGAAAGTGGTGATTCACTCAAAAGAAAAGTGGAAATGGCGATCCTGTGAAAATTTCGGGAGATGAAACGCAAGATTACCAAACTTAGCTTTGAAAAAATCATTTGGACTAGACATAGCTCAAATGTTAACAGAAACAGGTCTGTCGATCTTCCGCGGAAACGCGGAAATCCGTGGTTTTGGTAAAATTTTGGATGGGTCTCGAGATTTGTAAAAATATGCAATAAAAACAGGGGGTGGGGGAGGTCGGGTCATACTTTTTCAACAAATTTGGAAAATGTAATATTTTAATTATTATATGCAAATTAACAGTAAAAAGTTCATAGTTTTGAGTAGCTTTTCGAGGTTATCTCATTTTTTTAGATTTGAGATTGGTATCTGTATGAATACCACTTTTCAAGGTTGCTGTTGCAAACTGCATTGCAAAATCGACTTGAATATTCTGCCACGGAAATAGTTTTAGCAGAAAACAATTGCACATATAATCTACTCTTATTAGATGATTACAGTTTACACTGATTGTCTAAGACAGTTATTATTAATAGCATTTATTTACCCGCCAAATCAAGATCACTGTAACACTTTGCTTTGCTGCTAACAGTTTACTCGATTACATTTATATAAGACGGCTGGGAGCGGTCATAATTTTAGACTATTTTAGTGGCCTATAGGCACCTGAAAGTAAATTTTCATTACACATTCCTTAGTCGCTTCTCAGCTGAAGTTGATACCCGATTTAATAAAACTTCGCCGAATGTAATGCAGTGGTATCCGTTTTTTCAGGTAGAAGTTGGATTGATGTTGATAATAATACTAAAACTGATTTACAAAAACTGTCTCCATTATGGACTTGTAAATGTGGAATCAATATATGATCAATGTCCTTTTTTCAAAAAGTCCTATTTTTTCTGCATGGCTGAAGGAAGCTGAAGCCATAGGAAAGAAGCCACTTTTATTTCAGTTGGTAACTCGGATTAGCTCTGGTACAACAAAAGTATATCCTGGTCTTTACAAGCTGATAAAAATGACTGCCTGCAAATGTGAACGTGCCCATTGTAAGGTCAAGTTAGTTGATAGCTACTTATGTGCATGCATGGATGAAGAACGTGAAGAACGCCTTGGTATATGCTTCTGTGAGTAAGATATTGTAAAAGAACTTGATTTAAGTTTGCTTTTATCTATATAATTAGACTTTAAAGTATTATTCATTTGTATGAAGACATATTCATAACTGTTGTATATGCGAAATATTGCATCAATGAGTGCATTTTGTAATTTGGCAAAGTTCAATTTAATTTATTTAATAAGGTATCAATATTTAAATGAAAATTTACCAAGGTTCAGTTTCCGGATACGTCGACAAATATTCCACGTTTTATAAGACCACTGTCACTGAAAACATAGTTACATACATACAGGCACTTGGACACTACGCAAGTACGTGCCACATATTTGCCAAACTGGGTATGAGCGGGGTCTTTCATATTGACGACCCATTAGGTACAGTTCCGCCATTTGGTTTCAAGGGGAGCGAAGACATTCGTCTTAGGTTCGCAGCTGACCCAGCACGACTCGCTAAAGTGGGGGTGGTCCTAGCAGCTTTTCGTGCGTTAGCAATAGGCGCACATTTGAGATTCTGCCCAGACTTGCATGAACTTGTACCACTAATTATATTAAGTGAGGATATTAAAGATCTCAGCAAATGCAGAAAGGCAGCTGTTTGGGCGACTTATGTGTTTGGCGAATGAGAAATTAGAACCGATTGGATCACAACTGCAGAAAACTGTCTGGACAGGCTAGGAACGTTCATTCTTTGCACTAGACCCAAAAGTACCCTGGCTAAATCGCCCCACCTGGCGTATGTTCTTTTCTAAGGTTATAAACGAAGCCAAGGTTAAGTTTGTGCATGCCATTGGACACTACGCATCATCCCGTTTTGTCTTTCATAAGTTAGGGGTAGAAAGTGTCCTTCCTAAGGTTGACCGTTTTGGGGATGTGCCCACTTTTAGTTTCAATGTTTCCAAATATATCTCTATGCGCATTGCCGGGTGTCCGGCTGGTCTAGCTCGAGTCGGAGTCGTTCTTGCTGCCTTCAGAGCTGTTTGCGTGTCAGCTTTCCTAAGCTACTTTCCAGAGTTTGCTGACCTTCACCCATTATTGCAACTCACCAAGGATTTCAAGGATTTAAAAAAGTGCATAAGGTCCGCTATATGGGCATCGTATGTCTTCGGGTCCAGAGAGACCAGTACAGATTGGTTAGCCATTGCAGACAGTGTCATCGGCAGGCTCGGAACATATATCCAGGTGACTAGGCCCCATTCCACCTTGGCTCAGAGCCCTCATTTCTCTGCACAGAAAGTCTCTTCTTATGCCAATTACAATGAACAGTGGGAGCAACTTCTCCTCAGGTCCAGAGAAAAGTCCAGTCGCCACATAGAACAAGCTCTCAACTCGTTGACCTATGTCTCTGCTAGTGTCCCAGAGTCTACGATAAACATCTTTCGCGCAGCCTTTGGTGTGGGCACAATTTCTGAAAATTTCCCCACTGTACCCAAAGAGCGGGCCATAAGTGGCATCCCTGAAGTCGAGAAAGAATCCGAAGCAGATGACACGGATGTTATCAACACTGATATTGCTGAGTCCTCAGTTGCCTCTCCAAAGAAGAGAAGTACGCCTTTCAGGGGAAAGTTTGTTAGCAAGAAGCCCAGAAAAGGCAGGAGACGTTAGTTCGCCGTATTGCTCATTCCAAATTTTACCCCATGCATCCTGGCCCCATATACCCCTAAAGCTGCAACGACAGCAATAACCAAGCTTTCCACTGCCCTTATGCCCCATATGCCGATAGCCCTTTTAGTGTCCTATACAGTCTTGATTCACCTGTCCCTTACCAATCGCAGGAAATTACTCAGTACATTAGCTGTGTGTGCAATATTTGATTTGTAATTTAGTTTATTGTAGATCGTTTTGATTTTGGTTTCACTTGCTGATTTTGTGAAGATGTCATTTTGACCATCTTTGTTCTTATTTGTGCAATTTTATTTGATATTAGTCATGTCAGTTATATGTTGTTTTAGTTTGTCGGATTAACGACTTTTGGAATTTGAAAAAAAGGCGAAAGAAAGAGTCCAATCTGCGAGTGATTATAGCGACCAGTGGGAGTAAGATATTGTAAAAGAAATTGATTTAAGTTTGCTTTTATCTATATTAAAACTAATAGGCAAGCGCAGCTATTGCTGTAATTAGACTTTAAAGTATAATTCATTTGTATGAAGACATATTCATAACTGTTGTATCTGCCAAATATTGCATCAATGAGTGCATTTTGTAATTTGGCAAAGTTCAATTTAATTTATTTCATAAAGTATCAATATTTAAAGGAAAATTTACCAAGGATTTTACTGGTTCTAATGATTTTTTTCAGTGTTTATTGGAATATCATGTTATTTTAATTCGTGTATAAATTTCAAAGTTTTAAGTGAATTATGTTTTGGAAGAGAATAGAAATAATGACGCTATCCAAATAGATAATGAAGTTTTTTCATTAAATTTCTAAAGTTGTTACAAACCGCTTTACACAAAAATGCAAGTCCAATCTATAGCAATTTTTGTAATAAGCCATATTGACCACAATCGGCATTAGAGGATTAAGGTAGGATCCCCATTATGAGCATATTATTCTAGTCCCCCCCCCTACTTTGAAAAGCTGGCGAAGCCTCTGTTCATATTACCCTATATCTTTTAAATGTTATTTGTTTTTATCTCGTTCCAGTATAGCGCATATATTAACTGAAAATGATCAAGCTATTATCGATTTGGAAGATAAGAATGAAAAGAATAAATTGAATTGGGGATGGTTACAACACAAGCATGCTGTTGAGGTGAAAAGGAATGGTACTGCTACGCTACATCAATTGAATTTCTTCTAAAGGACGTGTTCCAAAAGGTGACAGGCGCGGGAATTTGTTCGTGTATCTTGTGTAATAAAACGGTAAAGTATGGTGGACGTGGAAGAGTATCACTCACTGACCCTATGAATACCACTGTTTCAAGCTGGAGGTTAAAGGTGCAAAATCACTCTATCTTAAAATGGCCCACTTCTTCTGCACAAGATGGGTTTATAATGAAAGCCCATGATAATTTAGATACAGCTTTGCAACCAACTGTCTCATTGATGGATCGCACTTCAAATAGAGAGGCCATGATATTGTCTTTCGTTGCAGAACATTCCCTTTCTCTTAGTCTATTTCCATCATTAGTTGAACTAGCAAAATCGACTGCAATGGATCCAAAAGCATTGAGCGATCTTCAGTTGGCTCGAACTACTGCATCGTACAAACTTGTAGATGGTGTTGCAAGGAACATTGCAAATGATTTAAAAACATATCCCTTTTCAATTAATGTCGACGAAAGTACATGTAACGGTAATAAGAAAGTACTTGCCGTACTTGTGTCATATTTGAGAGTACAAACAAGCGAAATTTTTTCAGCTCATTTGGCATCTATAGAAGTTCTAAGTGTTAATTCTGCAAGTATCATGAATAAGTTACAAAACCTGTTTACATAATACAATCTACCCTGGAACAATCTGGTGTCATGCCTCTTTGATTCTTGTAATATCATGAGAGGGAAGCACAATGGTGTAGAAAAGCGCTGCCTTGTTGGATATTGATGGTGACAGTTGCCACTACATACATAATGCCACGCAAACTTTTTGTTTACAAATGCGTAATAAAGTCGAACAATTATTTCTTGATCTACATACTGATCACAAATATGCATCTGATCAGAGAAATTTTCTCCACGAAATTTGTGATCATTTGGGAATCGCTTTCACTGTCCCTGCTCGATTTGTATCACATCGATGGCTGTCAGTATATGATATCTGCATTAGTACCTTTCCTAATATTGTATTTTTGATTTATGACTACTTAATACCAGACTGTCTACAAAGATATGTTAATGGCTTTCTATGAATGGCATACCATTGGCCCAAGTGCGAAGAAGCGAATATCTAACATCCACAAAATATTGTCTTGAAAGTCTGCTAAAAACGAAGGAAAAGAACGAAAGAAAATACTTACCAATCATTTATGGCACCGAGAGAAAAACATTAAGCTTCACATTCATTTCTAGGTCGGTGCTTGCCCAGCTAAAGACTTGTGTGTTTATTTCAAAGTAAAATCACTCTTCTGCACCAAATACACGACAAACAACTACAAATATTTCTTGAATTTCTTCCCTGCTTTATTAAGCCTCAATTTACTGCTCAAAAGTCTCCTCGCGAGTTAAAAACGCTTGATCTTGAGGATGCCTCTTTTTGGCTTGATGATAGAAACATTTGGTATGGCCAAGGAAACGCTGATTTTATTAAAAATCTTCAAAATGTTAATGTTGTTGAAAGTTTTGTTTGTTTAGAGAAGAAAGCTTTCATAGAGTCAGCTCAACACATGCAAAAGACTTTGCCCCTCTCCAGTGAAGTTTTGCAAGCTCTATCAACAATGGATCTATAAATTCGATCATATTCTCATGGCACTATCTGTTTTGTGTAAACTACTCAAACGCTTTCTTCCTGATGATTGTGATTTTCAAAGGGAAATGTCGAAGTATGCTGTCGATCAAAGTTTATCTGAATAAGATAACAATATCGTGAAATGGTGGACAACTGTGCATACTACTGGTAACTATCCTGGCTTATGTGCTGTTGTGTTCGCAGGACTGTCGTGTTTTCATGGCCCCATGGTTGAGGTTTCTTTTAATGTAATGGGACATGTTATTGACAACCAATCAACAAGCATGGACATTTCAACATACAGCGCTTACCAAACAATTAAATAAAATCTTCGTAGTAGGAACACCACATCTGTCGCACTTTACAAACGAATTCATGCATTGCATGCACTCATAAATAAAGCAATGTGTCGGTCTATTCGTAACACAGCGTCAATACATAAGCAGAAAACTTCAAACAACTTATTGCTCAAACGAAAGTGTCAGGTTGAATTTGACTTTACTTCGTCTATACTAAGTACTAAAAAATCCCGTGACTTAATTGTTCAAACTTAAAAATTAGCTAGACAGAAGCGTGACACGGCTCTTGATTTGTTATGTAAACGTAGAAAACTGCAAAATCCTTAGCGCTACTCAATTCACGCTCTCACTGCATTTCATAAACTCTTACGTAGTTCATTTTCTAGTCGTTGATACATGTCTCTTTGTGTATATAAGTGTACTTGTATATATTCGAAATCTGTCCGAACGAATAGAACATGTTACATGCCTAGATGTCTTCATTTGTTTCTTTTTAAAATACAAATGGGACCAAGTTAATCAATAAATGTTTTTTTAAATATAAAAATTATATCTGATGTTGATATCTCTGATATTTCTAAAGTGGCACTCTTGACTTGCACGGAATGCTCGGAATTGTATCTTAAATTCTCAAATTTCTTTCCCCTATCTAAGCAAATTCATGATCATCTTACCGCTCACATACTAGCTCTGAACAAAGCAAACATAATAGAAGAAGCTCCTCGCTCTCCCTTCGTTTTTTACTGCTTTGCAGTACCTAAGAATCAAAAGAAGATCAAAATGGTTGTTGATTTTAGTCTGGTCACCAAAGTATCGTTGCATCCCAAATTCTTTCTGCCTGCCTTTCCAACAGTAGTTAAGAAATTTCAGCCTCCACCCAATCATATGATCATTATCATGAACTTGAAATCAGCTTTCTACCATCTGGATATAGAAAAGAGCCGGAGATACAAAACTTGTTTTCTTTCACCCGATGGCATAAGTTACCGCCTCACAAAACTGCCTATGGGATTAGCTATTTCGTCATTCGTGTGCCAAATGTTTTTGAATTATATTCTAGCTCCGTTAAAACCTCTATGCAGTCTTTGTTGGAGACATATTTACAATGTAGTTCTTGTTTTTCACATCAGTAAGTATGATCAGATCAATAATTACCTTAGTTTTCTACAGTCATGTGGTATTAGATTCCAGGAAGAGAAGTCTCATCGCGCACCGCTACAAGAGTCTGAAGTACTTGGTTTTTAAATAGACATACCCAGATCTCAGTTAGCACTTACCAAACAGAGAGAACTAATTATCGGACCAATCTTAGCTATGGACTTATCACAAGTTTCCGGCAAACTACAAGAACACATACTAGGACCTTAGCTTTTGCGTGGCCACTCTTAGCTCGTTGGGGCTTTATAAGACCGCTTTACGCTTCAATGAAAAGACCTAATCTTATAACACTCATCAGGATCTTATTCATGAGATTGCCTCCTTTTTATCAGTGGAACGCTAGCCCTTCTAACGATGCAGAAACCTGGTATTCAGATGCTTCAAGTTACGGACTTGGTGTAGTTAAGACATCACATTACTTACCTCGATCATATTAAATGGAGATCCCTAATAAAGATTGGAACATACATTCAAAAGAGCTTCTTGCATTAGCCATCACGGATTTCCTGGCGAAGCATTTTTCAACGATTTATACAGACTCGAAAGCCCTATTTTTCGAAGCAAGAAAATTGAAAATAGTGCAATATCAAAATTTAGATTTATCCCTAATGGTCAATTTATTAATTTTTGTAAAAAGAATTCAAGTTAAGTGGGTGTGTTCCCAGGAAAACCCTGCGGATGCACCTTCACGCAGTATAGATATGTATCCTAATTTACCCAAGTGTATTAATGACTTCATCTCTAATCCTATTCGCACGGCTTTGCCAAACTTGATTTGTATATATAAAAGGAAGAGATGAGGTCATAATTTAGTATTTGATATTGAAGAGAATAAAATAGGCTCACGCTCCTTCGGTGTGCTCGCATGTGCATCAATTCACATTGAAAATATTTCCGCGGAAATTGTTCGTAACTGTTGACAGGCCTGCAGAAAGAATTGGAATTAGACAGTGCATTGCTCATTGGCTAAATCAGGTATACAGAAAAAACTGCCTAAAACTGAAATGAATATCACACATTTGCAAGTGGAAAAGCAAGGAGTTCTGCAGAAACTACAGCTTCCAGGACCTTTCCTCTCAGATGAGTGTATTTTTCAGCTGCATCAAAAACCTATGGTTTGGTGCAGTAGTCAACAGGAAAGGCTTAAGAAAGGCGCCAAAATTATGTTCAAAAATTATGGTTTGGGGATAGTGATGGGCATTAAATAAAAGAACTGTAACCGAACCAATCGATACATGACGTTTGGGGCGCAAAGTCATATTCAGGATTGTATTTGAAAATGATCCACGAAGAAACGATTAACAGTAAAAAATATTGCTAAATTGTGTTTGGGGATTGTTCAATATGCAAATGCTTCATAACCCAACAGCTGGATATTGGTGCAAGAAGACAATACCCCTCACACCCACTGTGAAACAAACAATTCCATGTCTGAAAACGACATTCAAATTCTGCAGTGGCCACCAAATTGTCCATATATCAAACATGTGCACTGTTCTCAAGAACTTCGTGGAAAAGAAAAATCCACTTACGAAGGTGACATTGGTCAAGCAAACACGATAAAGGTTTGCTCAGTTATGGGGCCATTATGAGCACTTCTGTAAACAGTGACTGGGAATGAAATAGTTTTCCTGTAAAATTAGTTGATCAGAATTCGTGCTCACATGACAGCGGTTTTACACACGCATGGTTTTTCGAAAATCTTAACATGGAAAGATATAAGCCTAAGGCCATTGTTTTTGTCACAACTGACAATTAACCAAAAATGCGCGCGGGATTTGATGGCCATTTCGATATCCCTTCATGAGAAATGCGCCGAATTGGATGCATTTCATGATATTAATGATCAAGCTCTTAAGTTTTCAATAACTCACAACGATTGAAAAATTTTTTACAAATGTCGAACAGTAAAGGCTGCTTAGAATAAATTATTACATTCCTGAAAAATTTGCAACAAGACCCCGGAGGTCATATTTTCAACAATTATTTCGTAATTCAGAAGATAGAGGAAGATGCTGAATTATCGAAAAATTTACCACCTTTGTCTGTCTTAAAATCGATGTTAGAAATTTTGCAATATACGAAAAACTTTTTCGATATTTCTGAAAGAAATGGTCCGAACTCTCATTTGGCTTTCCCAGCATTTCTATCTCGACTTATATTTCCTAAACCGTAAGCCTGGGCTTGATTCGACATCTTCCGCAACATCTTGGAAATTTTCAACCTAATATAAGACAAATTATTGATTAGTTTTGGTTCCGATTTCTGCAGCATACTTTGGTGGGAAAACTTACCTCAGAAAATCAGGAGTATTACAGGTAAATTGAGGGATTTACGCAAAACTCCCCAAAACTATTAATTGGTATAATTCATGGAATGTATTTGCTGATCTTGATTGAATCATGTATTCAAAAATTGCAGAAAAAATTGATGAACATCAGTGTGTTTCAATTCAAAGCTCTCAAGGTGAATCGACTGCTTCGCAATCAACTGGAACTAGAATTGCATCTTTTTTACAACAATATCCGAGTCACAAGCAATACAAATCAATCAGACTTGAAAGCCAGAATCTCACAAAAAATGACTATTCTTGAATCCAATAGGATAAGCCAAGGAGACATACTGACAATGTGGAAAAACACAGTAAGTCTACCCATTCTGAAAATTTTTCCTCAATAATTTCTTACTTTATCAGTGTCTTCAGTCTCAATCGAACGACTATTCAGTATTTATGGTCTGGTACTATATAAACTAAGACCCGCTAAACCATGCTAATTTTATTTTTCGTTAATCTGTTCTGCCCTACTATTGCATACAGTGAAGTAATGATGGTCAACACTTGTTCAGTTTTTTGCTACATATCAAACCGCGTGAAGAAAATGGCTGTGTGCAATTATTCCCCAATGTGAAAATGATTTGAATAAAATTTCGTCCAATAGTTTTTTTTAAATTATCAACTTCTTTAATAATTTATCACTATATTACTACCAATGCCAAACGTATATTGTTCTATTTAATGGTGAACTTAAATTTATGATATTGATAGGTCTATCTGGTTAGACAAGCCAGAGATTCAAAACCGTCTCGAACTTTAAAAGTCTGACCCAATACAAAAATATCCCCATTCAAAGGTCTCTAATCTGTTCAAAACAGATGCGGGAAAATGTAACCTGAAAATTGCACTGCATCGAATCCAGCTCTAAATGTCGATTGGGGGATAGAAACGTGTCAAGCGTTCTTTAAAGTGGGAGCCGTGAGGGGATCTACGGCTAAAAATTTGTGTCCTTCCCCAGCTATGATTGAATACAACATTGCGAACCCATGAATTTGTCACAATGAATTGTCAATTAATTGGAAACTAATTTTCTCAATTGATTGTTGGACTTCAAATTATCGGATAATTGATTAGAAGCCCTTAATTAACTGGTCTTAACCAGATAACCATCTAAACCATTAATGAATATAGGATTTTCAACCATCACAGCAGATAGATACGCCAAACCAAACTTTTGTGAAGCACATTATTGTAGTAGTTTAACCATGTCGAGTTTCCAGCCATTAAATCTGCGTGATTACATGAAATTTGATGATAGATACTGGAAATGCAATTGTGAGGCTAAAATAGCACGAATCTGAGAAATCATTTAGCCTCGGAACATCCTAATTGGAAAAAAAGATAGTACTACAAACTTGTATAGCTCTATACAATCTCTGCATCTGTGACAAATTCTGCAAAGAACACACGAAATTACATTGAAAAACACCTGACAAAGGTTTGCAAAAGGTTGAGAATCGTGTTTCGGGTTATTTGCATTTATATCAACGTAAGGTGAAACATCCAAGATGGGTTTCATTAACTTTCAGCGGTTAGAGTTTTATACTAATTTAAATGTTGATTTTTGTTGAGGGTTCTAGAGATGATCTATAAGAAGAATCTCAATGCAGGAGAGAGATATAGCGGAATGTAGGCAGAGAAATATGGAAAAAATTTATGGGTTGCGCTTCCCATCGTTTCATTGTGGTTATGTAGAACATCGTCTTCAACCTCAAAATTATTAGAGGTGAAATATTTCGTGGTCAAGCCTAAAAATCTAAAAGTCGTTTGGTGAAACACGTAAATGTATTGATGTGAAGGCAGGTAAGTTTAATAATACACGATGGGAGTTCAGTGCCAGACATGGTATCAGGCTATTTTGAAATAATGCCCCAATTAATTTTAATGGTAACGCTGGCATGATCTCACTATTTTCAACACCTGTATAAAAATTTTGAACTTTAAATGTTCAAAGAATGTTAACTCTGTACAAAGACGTTACAAAGAAATGACAGAATACTGCTTGATGAGATTGAGAAACAGCTTCCAGCTACATCACATTATTTAACAGTTGATGCAACTATTATTGAGCAGGAATAATGTTTAGAAGACAGGGTAGCACATATTCCCATAGATGTGTCAACAGTCAAAGATTTCTCAATAGGCTCGATGAGAATTTTTTGAAAACGTGAACAAAACCGATTGTTCCTTATGGATACACTAGGCAGATTACGGTTAAATAAATCAGAGAACATATGTTCAAATAAAAAATAACAAATCCAGAGATTAAGCGTTCAAAAAGTCAGCAGGGTAAAAAATAAGAAACGGTTTTGATGATCAATTAGTACATATTTTGAAATAAATAGAATTGGACAGAGAAAGTCTAAAAATGCAAACCTTCCATGTTGCAGTTTTCAGTGAATCGGAAATGGCATCAAATATATCTTCTTTAAGAAAATTTGCAATTTGAATTTCGGATGTTTCACAAAATTCTTCACGAATTTCGCGCTGAACTTCTGTGGAAAAGTATACAGGATTTACAAATTTACGCAGAAGTATGTCATCATTACTGGGTACAGCGGGAATAAACGTATGCGAGAAACGCTTTTCAAAAAGCGGTTGCTTTGATGTCGCGCTAAATTTACATAAAATGTAAGCAAGCAAATCATTTGAATCGAACATCTATAAATGAATATAGAAAATTTATAATCAAAAGCAGAAAAGAATAAAATATTACAAATTTGAAAAAATTCGTTATCAAATGGAAAAAATATTTAAAAATATCAGAAAACGAAAGACTTTTTGAGAAAAATACTTAGATAGCTGTATAGAAATATTAATTTTTTAGGAGAAACTTAGCATTAAATTTCTAACTGTGAAATTATGTATACAGTTAAAACACTTATTTTTCTTTAGTGATCGAAAGAAGATTTTGAAGAAGGATTGTATAGCAAATATCTGAATGAAATCGTTAGAGGAGAACGATTTATTCTCACTTCAATTGGGACATAACCGTATAGAATAAGACATTGGTTCATGTGTTCTATGGTTAATCTCATTCCCTTCGAAGAAAGCAAGTCGTCAAGTGAGGAGAACACACGTTCAATTTCGACTGAAACAATTGGAGCATTCTTGTAAGTCACTGCCAGGAACGAAACACGATTTCCACAAATAATTTACGAAAGTCCAAAAGTTAAGGGAGATCTGGCTATTTCTTCAGTACATTATCAAGTTTTTAGACTGCATACTTCCTCAAGAAACCTGTGCGTCAAATTCGAACTTGCACTGTCGAAAGTTGTACCAAACATCAATTTAATAAAATCTCGAGGATTGAAGCATTCAAAGAAATTCTCTAAGATGGGGAGGCAAAATACCGAGGAGTTTCTATCGTATGAAGTGTAATGACTGAGAAAAAAGAGAAAACTGCTGAAAACGTTTCTATGATTAAAGCAAAATATAATTGTGGGAGAAACAGTTAAGAAAAGTTAAGATGCCTAACTTCCCCTCTTTGAGGAATCATTACAAAGAAGGCGATTAATCTTACGAATTCAAACTATTTCATAAAAAATTTGAAAATAGAATTCAGGATTTTAGAGTTCAAGAAATATAACAGCATTTTTTCGCAGCCATTCAAAATTAATGTTTTAGACAGTTTGAATGATGTCACTGTGATAGCAATAATTATATATGTGAGCAGCTGTTCACAAGGATGAAATTTACAAAATCTAAAACGAGATCAATGCTGATAGATTGTCACATTAGAAACAACCTCAAACATCTCACCCAACGTGAATACACTCAAGTTTATCATTCGTTCATAACTTCTTGGTTCTTCAAATGACAAACGCTTTCAATACACATTTAACTTCAATCATGTTTTTGTTTGCATGCAAAGTGTAAAATAAATCAGAATCCAAAAAATATGTGTAAAATTAATTTAAATTGTGTATATTATATAGATATTGGTACTTTCTAAATTTAGGCCTATCTTAAGGTTCTTGGCAAGCGGAGATTTCTGGAATTCACAATTTGGCCAGTTTGCGAAAAAGGTTACCCGCTCATAACATGGAGATAATTCTATAGTCATAGCTCGTAGTATAAAAATTTTCACATTCCCTTCCAAAGAAGGGACTCACATCCAGTTTAAGAATCACTGCATTAAAAAAAATGATAAAAGACAAAAAAATATTAATGAGATAACTTTAAAACGTCATCAGATAATCTTGGGGAAATCTAGGAAACTACTTCGAACGACTTTTCTATGTTCAACGATAGAATTCAAAATAATAGTACATACTACGATGATATGATATAATGATATCACAAGTTCAAAAATACGTTTCTGAATGAAACCAACCACTGAATGCCAAACGCGACTTAGTCTTTGTTAGAACTTCAGCCACTCTGTGGAAGGAATGCTGACTTACTTCAAACATTAGGAAGGAATTTCGCATCGGTGAAAGAGTCTTAACTGGGTCAGAATTAGGTGCGACTGTTCCGCTTTTATCAACTAAAATTATAATATAAGTGAACCGAAAAATTAATAAAATAAAAAATTTAAAAGATAACCTGCTTTTGCAGAATAAAATCCAGAAAATTTACAGTGCTGGCAACAAAAACTTCAATATTTTACCAATTACTTTGAGCGTAGATTTTGGCAATGAAACTATATTTTATGCATTGTTAATGTATTATAAACGTAATATATTCAATCATTTTATACGAAGTTACCACCAGCGCATATTGTGTTAACTAAAGTACATTTTTGTAGATTTCAAAGATTTTGACGATAAATATTTCTGGCTGAAAAGCTAAAGTAAAATCCAATTTTAAAGTGTTTAGTCAGGAATACCTAAAAATTAACTGAAATTTTATTGAATGTATTCAATGAATTTTTTGGAATTTGCAGTTTAAGAGGGACATGCGCTCCTCACGCCCCTCTGATTCTGATATTGCAATAATTGCAAATCTAAGATTGGCTTACAAACCAAATGTGTCAAATAGTTCGAGGGAACCACCATCTTCTTCGCACCAATCTGAAGGTACCAAGTAGATCATGAAGGCCACCTTTCGAGAGTCAAGAAGATCGTCATGACATAGGAGATGATCCGTGAAAGAATACCGCGCACAGTGCATGTCGAGCTTAGTATTTAGCTCACAACCAATAGCTTTCGAAGCCCATGAACGTACACAACCTAGGAATTTTAAACTTCTCGTAAAAATTAGAAAACACAATTTGCACAAATGTAATGGAACTAAAAAGCCCTTCATATCTGTATTAATGCATATGTGGCAGAAAACTAGACCACATATTTTTGTGAATGATCTGAAAACTACATAAGTTGCAAGCAATGACAAGATATTTTATCGAATTATAATTGAACAACAGCAATTGAAAAATAAATTTGGAATTTTCTTAAATTATAAGAAAAAATTGAAATTTTAGTTACATAGGATTTTGTCCATAGTTCCTTAAAATAAATACAGTGCAGTACGCGTTATAGCAACCACTTATTGCAGCTAAAAATCTTGCTAATATAAAAACTTGCTCTTTGAGAAAAACTCATTAACAATTTTAAATGTTTGCAATAGTGTGCTTCTTGATAATACGCAAACATTGCTATTAAACAGATTGCTATTAGGCATACCGCACTGCAGGGCTGCTCAGAAAAAAATTTTAGGCCCGGGAGACACAAATTTTGAGGCCCTGGATGAACCTCGCACTGATAAATAAGTGGTCTCATCCTGCACTGAAGGCCAGAAAGTCTAATTTGTATTAATTTTTCCAGGAAGTACAATTTGTATTGACTTTTGTGAAATTTTACTTCTACGCATATACTTATATATAGATTTTTTTGCTATTTTGAAGCCCTTAGGAACAGCTCTGTTCCCCTCTAATCAGGCCTACCGCAATGTATGTAATAAAGTGATCCAAAATAAACATCTTTAATAACTAGTTACGACCTTTCAAAGCTTCACATAAAGCAGCTATTACAGGTGATGTTGCGGACGCTAGATCCATTGTTTGTTCTAAAGAGAAAAGATCATTGACTTTGCGAGTGAATTCAAGCTCATTGATTTCCTCAAGAAGCTCTTCGAAATCACTAGTTGATGAAATGAAGTCTATCACCTTCCAATGTTTAAACGGCTGCGTCTCAAAAACCAGTGAATCTTCGGTTCCTTCGGCTGAAAACAGTGGATTCAACGATAGGCTGCGTTTACACTTCTTAAGGTTATCCATCACGTTTAATAAAACTAAAATAGCGGTTCATTTTGAGTGCATGCAAGATTATATTTTGTAGGCATTGGCTTGAATGAGATGAACACAAACTAAATAAAATTAAATGTGCATCTTAAAAGCAGGCAAAAACTTTTTTGTTATATTAGTTCTTTTTAGCTTCCCAAATATAGAAAATGGAATTAAAAAATGCGTTCAAAAAAGTTCGTTAAAACCTTGGACGCCATGCATATTATTGCAGCGTGGTAAGATTGACTTTGTATATCGAAACTATTTATCACATTTATGTCAACCACCCTTCTATTGTTGACTCTAAAAAACCCCTTATTATTAATTTAATGAATGAATCAATTACATTAATGCTCAATGTGACAATTTTATAATTTTTTTGCGCTTGAGTATTTTCTTTATAAAAGGAGGACAGATTTGATCGAAATTAGCAAATGTAATTAGTGCATACAAACTTTTGTTTAAAGTGAACTACACATACATGCATTATAAATACGTGTTCAATTACTTCTATACAAATTACAGTGCTGGCAACCATTACGTGAGCACGTGAAAATTCCATTGTAATAGACACCAAAATCAACAAAAGCCTATGAATTCTAAGTTCTCCATAAATTTAATAGGAAAATTCACTACTAGGTGAAATTGATTTCCCTATAATCACCAAATTATTTGTTGGACAAGCCCTAGTGATACGTCTTAATCCTAATAAAACCAAATTTTCAGACATTTGCATGAACGAAATTGAAGAGAAGTGGAAGATTTGAAATAAAAAGTAACAAGACATACGGTCCTTTGAAGGAAAGATGACAGATTGAAAACATTTAAGATCCATATCAAAAAATAAATTCTGCTGCATTATTCCAATTCCACTATTCACACGCATAATTAAATTAAGAATTTTAAGTGTAATATACATTACAATTTCGAATTGGTAATCAAAGCTAAGCATGATTTCTAAAATTCATATTTTAAACAGTGATCTTTTTACATCTCTTGATATCTGCAGCTCACTTAGGTAGTTTTAGTTATTAAAATTAACTACTTATAACCAGAAATTCACATTTGCATATTCTAATTATAAACAGTGAAACACTAGATTTGATCTAGGTTTAAGAAATATATCATTCGATAATTAATGGACTGTTGATTTTATTATAACAAAGATGTTATCAGTAAATTTACATTGGTTATCTAATTGCGCTGTCACAATTTTGATAATTTCTACATATACATATGGAGATAAGAAAGTCTAAACTGCTAATCACTAAACAAAATAAAGTTACATGAAGTGGATTCATCGAATATTTTATTATCAGAGTTGCAACCGCGTGATCGGTCCGGGACTTGTTGCGGGTAAGGCCGGGTCAATTTTTTCCTTAATGCTACAAGTTCCTGGGGTCAGAATCACCCCCGTCTTAAAAATCCTAACGGGCCGGCTGGTCCAATTTATATAAAAAATGATTGAAATAAATTTACAAAAAAACCCATACTCGAGAATAAAATTTACTTTAAATGCAATTTATTTTTTTTGCTTAAGGTGGTCCTATACTAAAAGAAAGAAACGCCATGTTTTCTTTTCAAAGTTAAGTTTTAACTGTTTATTTGTTTGAAAATGAATGAAAATTTAAAAAAAAATATGTAATTTTCAAAATTTACTGTCTGGCCCTGCTTTTACGACCCAAACCGGTCTATTTTAGGGATATTGTGGTGCGGTCAATAACTTTAAATTGACAGAGAGTTTTAAAATAAAAATTTACATAAGTATTCAATTTATAAATATGCACTTACTGTACTAAAAACAAACTCAAAGAGTGCATACTTATTTTTTATGGGAAAAAATTATCTGGTCCTGAAATTTTTGAAGGTCATTTATTACGTAAACAACCTATAAAATAATTTTCAATAATCAGATCAAAAAGATTTTAGTACAGTAAGTTGATGTTATGAATTTTAACACTAATACAAAATTTCAACTCCATCTCACTTCTATTCAATTCTAAGAAAACTACGTTTTAAGCAAAAAATCCCCTTCATTTAATATTTTTTTGGTATTTGATCAATTTAACCTCAAAAATTTTTTTCTTTCATATTATATCTCCTAAATAATAGAATAAGCAAAAATGATTTAATAAATAGGGAAATGAACTCATTAAAAAAAGTAAAGAAAGAAAAAAAAAAAAAAGGTGAAATTAAATTTTAAGTGTCACATATTAAAATTACTTTTAAACTAATTTATATAATTCTTCATGAAAAAATAGCTATACCAGCAGTTAACAGATAGTTGAAAGTATGTAAAACAACCAAAATCAAAAAATTGAAAATTTTGACATTTTTTAGTATAGGACCACCTTAATATTTACAAATTTATGATAAATTATTCGTACACTAAATTTTCTGCGATATTCACTTTCCCGAGTGAAATTTGAATTTTTAATAGTAATTTTCTTAGTCTTTTCATAAAATTTTTTAAATTTGGTAAATTATGGAGAGATTGAATTAGATTGTTCCACTGCTTGGTGGCAATAGAAGTAAATGAATTGGGAAATATGCTATTTACTTGCTCTACAAAGTGAAATAGCGCGATTTACACAAGAAGGCTTAGTCAGCAATAAATCGTCATAGATGGTTTTATAGATTAATAGGTTTTGATGTAAAACGTGTTTGAAATAGATACTTTCAATTTTTATATTAAAAATAGACGTCTGGAATAAAATTTTTCAAAATCCTTGCAAGTTCTTTAAGAGATCAACAACATAATATGCAATAGGGATTGATCATAGATGCTTTTTTAGATGATAAAGAAACGTCAGAATTTATTATTTCATTTTCTCACTAATGTATTAACATAGACAATTTCATATGCACGAAATTGAAGATATTTCTCAAATTATTAAATGAACATAATTTCTTCCTATGTTAGATTTTTACGATACACCTACTTTTTTAATATAATTCCATATATATATATATATATATATATATATATATATAATAACAAAATACTTTATTAGGCCAGCAAATGCAAGCAATACAAATGAATAAAAATCAAGTTTTTCGGCAACGAGGACAGTTACAGGAGCAGATGAATGAGTAAGCAAAGAGAATAAAATTCAAATTAATTAATTTTAATATTATATTAATAAAATTTGCTCTTGAAGAAAAATTTTGAAGATACTCATAATGTGGAATGACAAGCGTACCCGATAACAATTATGCATACACGCCGTACTCGATAATAATTATGCACACCGGCGGGTAGTATCAGTACCCACATATCACTAATATATATATATATATATATATATATATATATATATATATATATAATAATAATTGCTTTAATTCCTGTATCAAATACATGATAAAAACACTTCAATTAAAAATATCTGTAAAAAGTTCGTTTAATTCTTCAATGTCTACAGGTCGCACAGCTAGGCAAGATTTTGCGCTGCTTGTCATAATTTAATGAAAAAGACAAGCATTTTGATTCAGAAATCATTCTATTTAACTGAAAAATCTACATTATACGAGAACCTTTGAATTAAGTCATAAAAATGTCATAGCCACTAATCATTGGTACTTGTAGAGAATTTGGAAGCAACTCCTGTCTTTGTTCTCTGCACAATCTTGCGGTCATGATGTACGACTTTCAGAAGGAACTGCTTTTGTCCTTTGTCATATGTGCGGTTTTGAAATCTCTGTATCAAAGCAAAATCTCTTTCTGCTGCGTCATTTAGAACATGTAGATTTCTGGCAGTAGATTGAACTTGTGTGTCCTCCAAAACTTGCATGACTTTCCGGACAGTGACAGCCTTCGCAGCGATGATCCCGATGGCTTGTAGAGTTCAATTTGTGACAAACCATGAAGGCAGCTTCATACATTTCAAGTCTCTTGAGCACCCTAGAGTCGGCAGGCTCTTTGAGATTCCTTATCATGGTTTCTTGTTCCTCGAGAGACAGTCACTCATCGAAGAAAGCCAATATCACCCTTTGCTCTGTGAGATACTAAAGATGTCGCTTGATGGCCGTCACTGCTGTTGATCCAAGTTCTTTGTCAACAAGTCCAAGTCGTTCTTCGGCGAATGCGTTGATAAGAGAGCTTCATGCCAGTATTTGACGTAAATAAGGCAGATAAACCGTGTCGGTAGCATAATCCCACGCTTTGTCCATTTGTTGAGATCCAGCTGTGGCAAAATATGGCCATCTTCAATATATATATATATATATATATATATATATATACATATATATATATACATTGCTTTAGGCATCCACCTTGCCTGATGGTGTGCTCCTGGTACCCTGAAGTGAGGCAAGTCACCAGTCAATTCTCCCAAATAAATGAGAGCAAGTTGCAAGAGCTCAAGATAGTCCTCTTTCGGATGGGCGGCGCTATGGATAAATTCCTTGAGAAAGCCAATCTCATTTGATCTCCCTGTAAGACAATAGATGCATCTATTGACTTTTTGTTGTTGAGAGTGTGAACTGTTGTTTTGTCTGTGCAGTCCCATCTTCTCGAAATAGCTTGAACAGGAGGTCCTGCGGTGAACCAAACAGCAGCTCGAAGACATTTTCAGCATTAATTCGTGAATACCCTGCTAAAGTAGTTTTTTTCAACGCAGAAATATATCCAAAAGGGTGCTAAGCCCACTTTGTTCAATTCAATTGGGGACCCAGCCCCCTCCCCTGTCAAATTTATATTACAGTGTGGCATGTTGGATTGTATTTGTTGAGAAATGAAACTTGGTCAAAATAGATACAATTACACCGTAAAATTTAGAGAACCCTCTGCTAAATAATTAGGGGTACAACCCAGCCTTGCCCTAACGGTAAGACATTGTTATCTTTAAATTAAAACATAATATAATCTAGTAGCAATTTGGTTTGCACCATAGTGCCATTTAACGTAACACTTAACAAATTGCTAATTGAGACTTTAATGAAATTCTTAAAATACGATGTAATTCACAGTAGGACATCCCTCGATTAACAGCAGTGCAATTTACCACGACTGCTTTAACTACTGATGCGATAATACCCTTAAAGGTACAGTGGTTAACTTAGGATTAAGTATATTGTAAAACAAATAGTTGCATACAGCCACAGTCATCAACAATTATTTCGAGAAAACGAAAACGGTCTCTTTCGCTCTCTTCCGCTGATAGGAAGTCGATGGACAGGTTTCATAATTGTCTTCAATAAATAAATTTGGGTGCACATTTTTGCTTTTCTCAGAGTAGGGTCAAACTGATCCTGATTATGCAAAAGTGAAAAGTTAATATGTCTAGCTTATATAGACAATATTTCGCAACGGTGCACCTGCATAGATTCTAGGCAATTTGCACTGAAAATAACATGTAAAAATACATGTAGTTGTAATAGTGAGGTTGGCTCAGTTTTACTATTTAAGGTAATTATATATAGATGTGTTTAATCCTGAAACATTTTAAACAAAAAAAGAGACAAATTTAAAGTAATGAATTATTATGAAGTACAAGCTGTCAACCGAGCATCCAAAAAAACAATTCCTAATCGAGGACCTGACCTGATAGTGTAACTCTTAAAATTGCTGCCTTCAGCCTTTGAGGCATAAACTATTTATGATTGGTAATGTTGAAAAACTGCTGTTCCACATACAGTATACGAAATAAATGTTGGAACTCTTAGGGTGCATTCACACAGAAAGCGAACTTGTGCTAGCTTTAAATCTTGGGTATTCACACAGAGATTTCGATATTTTCTAGCAATTTATTAAAGCCAGAGTGTTCACACAGCGCGATTGTGCGAGTTTGGGATTGCTAGAGAGTTAAACAGATGAGTTACTGAGAGAGATTTATTGCAATCCCAATTAAAGCCTAGCGCTAGCGATATTTTCTAACACATATTTAAAGATAGTTCTATTCACACAGAAAGCGCGCGAGTGCGCGATTGTAAATTTGATTTTAAATATGCTAAATAGTTTCAATTTCATATCCCCAAATTGCATATTATTTCGTACCAAAAACTGTTAAGCAACTTCTTCAAATCATATTTAAATAATACTACATGTAGTTTTAGACTGCTGCATGGTTCTAATATTATGGTCTATTCTTATTATAAATTAACTTAATCTATATGGAATGAACGTTTTGGTTAATGGTAATATGTTTAAATTGAAAATATGAAATGTAACATCCCTAATTATTTTAAATTCATTAAAAAATTTCAATATTGTGTCTTTCAGTTAAATTTGATATGTATATGCACCCCGAATGTCCCTTTTTGCATATGCTACTTTCTAGTTTTTTTTAGTTTAGTCAATATATTCAGTGGCGTGCGCAAGGGGGAAATGGTGGAATTCCCAGGCATTCAAAAGTAATGAGTGGCTAAATCAAAAAGTTTCCGTAAAAAATGAAAAGTTTAAAATCTAAGGTCTCATTTCTCAATAGTTTCAAAATTTTTCGCGGGACTTCGAGCGCTTTTGGTCATAATTAAGATGTCCTCAGTCAGAAAATTCTTTGTAAGCCCTTGAATACCTTAATTATTTGCTGTAGTCAAAAGACTAATTTTATTGGCATGCTAAAAATATTAATAATTGTGATTTACAAACGATCACATTTCAAAGGAAAACTGTCATTATAATAAATCCACAACATAATTAAATTAGTGGGCATCAAGATGGCCACAAACAAAAACCTTGGTCATAATTAAGATGTCCTCAGTCAGAAAATTCTTTGTAAGCCCTTGAATACCTTAATTATTTGCTGTAGTCAAAAGACTAATTTTATTGGCATGCTAAAAATATTAATAATTGTGATTTACAAACGATCACATTTCAAAGGAAAACTGTCATTATAATAAATCCACAACATAATTAAATTAGTGGGCATCAAGATGGCCACAAACAAAAACTTCTCAAAACTGCTTTAGCGTGTATTTTGAACTCGATTCATTACAGACAGCTGCTTTAAAAGCTGTTTCGATTACGAATTATTAACTAAAATTTACTTTATACATTGTAACGTGCAATTTGGGTTAAATGCTTAGGCCACGGTTAGACTAGTGATAGGTTCGAAGGTGATATATCACATTTTGATTGAATTACACGTCTAACCACCCAAGTAGTAATATAGAGCGCTACCCCTTCCCAATGGGACACCCTGAAGTTCTCGTAACACCCCATTAACACCCCAT
>CABFPE010000530.1:480241-495497 GCA_900660155.1 Hofstenia miamia | reverse complement strand
AGAAAATAAAAATAAAACTAATAAAACTTTGCCAAACAATTAATTTGTTCGATTAAGTTTTGTAAAAAATATTTCATCGCTAGATGGCGTCCAATCAAATCACTTCACTTCCATGTGACAAAAAGTCATGGGGTGTTACGAGCACTTCAGGGTGTCCCAATGTAACGGGGTCTGACCGTCTATAACTACTCACCCAAGATAATTAATGTGACGATCACAAGGAAATCGAACGCGCACGATTTCTTTGTGATCGTCACATCGTTAATTATCTCGGGTGGTTAGACGTGCGATTCAATCGAAATGTGATAGATCACTTTTGAACCTATCACTAGTCTAACCGTGGCCTTAGTTAATTCTCTACAATTGTTTATGAATGATAAAAAGCTATATATTCAAACCGCTTTGGTGCGTTCGTAATTTCGCCAAAATATTTTCCTTTCACCTACAACAGTTGAAATGTAATTATAGCTGCCCACTTGGTAATAGATGCATATTTATAGCTTTATCATTATGCAGTAATTTAATATATTCCTAGCAATTTTGCTAAATGAAATGTTTATACACATGCACCTATAGTATGCAAACAAATTTTAATGATTTTTTGATAAAAGAAAATATAGATTAACTTTGTAGGTGTATAGATGAATCGTTGGAAAATTTAGCAAACACCGAAAAAAATTTGAAAAAATAATGATAGGTAGGCCTAAATAAAGTCTAAATACAATGTAAATTGTGTTGAATAATATGAATGATATGTAAATGTATCCTAGTCGTACATACTATAAAGCTCTTTATTTGCTTCATCTGAAAAAATACGGTGAAATTCTATCATCGAAACCTGACACTGTTATTTGACAAAATTCAGTACTTTGTTTTGCTGTGATTCTCTTCAAAATGCTTGATTTGCTGCCAACATACTACACAAACCAAATATAATTAAAATTTTTTTGCTGCACTGGACGCAGGATGCCTAAATTATATAGATCGCCTTGAGTGAATGCATCTTAAAGATGCAGGGACTTAGCTTCTGCCCGCCGCGGCAAGAGTAACGTTTTGAGTGCGGTCAGTTCGCTTCTTAGTGCCGCCTTTCTAAAGTTGTCCGCACTAATTGGATTTTTAATATACTCAAATCACCCGATATTTTGTTGTGGGTCTTGTCTTGCCTTTAATAAATCACAAGTACCCCCTTCTTAGTGGAGTATTGCTTACTTAGCACTAACAGATTTAGAAAATTTCGCAGGGGAAGAGAACTCTGTCAAAAGTTCCAACTTTTAATGTAGGGTACAGATCATCATAATGCAAATAAAAAAATGAAATTCAAGATGTATTGCGCAATTGAATTAAAATGATTTTGCCTAAAACTAGGACTTCCGTTAGCTGCATTAAATTCATAAGGCAGTTATTCTTACAACTTTGCAAAACTCCACAATTTAGGCAATTGAACCTTGGTTACAGCATTTAATTCGTACACTGTATATGTATGCCTATAGATTTCTACAAGATTTGTTTCATAGTTTGCAAACATAAAATCGGCCTTTTTGTTTATCGGTCTTTATGTATACTTTTACAGGTTGCTGAATGCTGATGCACTAGTTGTTTATAAACAAAAGTGCACTGCAGGACACATTTGTAAATTCTAAGTGTCGCAAAATGAAATTATCTGAAAATAAAAACTGTAGTAGGCATATGTTTATATTTTTTTACAAAAACGTATTTTATTAACATACAAGTAATTTTGGAAAATATATATCCCGAACATATAACAATTTACAAGGACCGGAGGATGATAAGTGTAAATGAACCGCAGAAATGAATTTTACCAAAAGTGAAAATTTTTTGACCGTAATAGTTGCTATGGTAGCCTTAAAATGTAAATGCAACCCTGTTTAGACTAATAGAACGATAGGGCAAATATTTTGATAAGTACAAATTCTGGAATTTGTTTTCACCATTTTGACTATGAAATACTCGAATTACGACTTTTTAATGAAATCCCATTGGTTTCTGCAATTGTTATAAGTTAAGCTTTTTAGAATTGTTCTATAGGTTAGATTATCTATAATAACGTCGTTAAGTAACAAAATAATACAATATATACGAAAAATAAGAATGTAAAAAATTAACTGTTGATACTAAGGGTATGACGATATTGTATTAAGGCAAGGTTATACGGAACAGAACATTTATTTAAGCGCGAATCCTTATTTGTAAAATTATTCCTAATTTCTAATGCATTTATAGTGAGTTTCAAAACTTTGAATTTACTTCTCTGCTTGAAAAAATAATTGCATGCTCTGGAAACAAAGCTGATAGTTTTATACTAAGAGCAATATTGCTTTTGTAACGATTTAATATAGTTCCTTAAACAATAATATTGATGTATTTAGTTCATTGTTTTCCATACCAAATGCATTACGTTATTTTATTCTAATCCCTTATGGTGAAAAAGATCCATTCTGTATATTTTCAACAAAAAATCAAAGTAAACCAAATAAGGTAATTTTTTATTGAAATGTGCATTGAAAAATAAACATTAGCAGTTTATATACAAATTAAAAACGAAAACTTATTTCCAAAATTGAATATTACAGCAAGCATTTGGGTAACCAGTATTTTGGAAGCCTATGCTAACCACCTAAAAAGTAATTCAGAGCTTAATTATCTATTTACTTTACTTCTTAGGGGAACCTGTAAAGCTCAAATTAGAAAATATTCATTAATAACATTATATGATGGCATTAATAAATAAATTTATAACAATATTAACGAAAAGTTGCAACATAAATAAGTGCCCTATAGTAATCCCTGCAAAGACTACAATAGCAGCAGACGATATAAAATTCGAAGGTCTATGTGATTTGAATTATACTATTTAATCAACACAAATTAAACCCATTTCTATAAACAACATTAAAAATTAGTCATCTTCTGTCGCGAGTACGTTGAATCGATTGGCATTCTGCTAAAAAGAGATATTCATTAGTTAAACCTTGAATGAAACATCTAAAGCCTAAATTGCCTAACATGGAAATAGACTGTTGCACTTGGTTGGAATCAATCATTTAATTTTACAAAAACGCAAATAAAATAAAATTGATAACGTTAGGCATTCTGGATTGAGCTACAATTTCGTTTGGATCCGATCAATTATATTTGACGCATTACAATATTCTCAACAGGGGTCAATTACTTGCGTTATCTAAATAAATTTAATGCAATTCAAGAAACAAATTAAGGTGGCAAATATGCAAAAATAGCACTACATACACTTGAATATAGCAAAAAACATCATTCAATTAATTTCCAAATAAGGTTGTAAAAGGCAGTAATAACACCGCAGTGAAAATTGTATTTAAATAGAAATTCATTAAAAAATCTCACGCTCCTTTGGAGAGAAATTATTTTAACACGATAGGGCAAAGCTCACAACATTTCATTCATCTGCATTTACAAACCTGCTAAAATTTCTACAAAATGTGTTTACATATATATATATATATATAAATATATATACGGGCTTTCGATACAAAATTTCAAAACATCTACAAGGCGTTGAATACAAAAAAATACAGACGGGTGCAAGATACTATAGATGAGGGCGCTGGAAACGGGTCAAAAAAATTTTTTTTTGAAAAACCATGAAACTCGTAAATAAAAAATTAGACCCCTATTCCAAATACGCAATGTACATTGCTTTGGATAAAACGAATTATGATTTTTCATCAAAAAGGCGGTGGATACTATGGGAAATCGGAAAGTGCGGGCGGTGGATACAACTCCCATAGTATATATATATATATATATATATATATATATTCGGCATTTGTATAAAATATAAGGAGGCATTTGTACATTTTATATAAGTGACATGCATATTCGGCATTTTGGCATTATCAACACGTATATTCGGCATTTGTGTAAAATAGAATATTATATTCGGTGAATGTAAAAGGATTAGAACTTCAGTTACATATTTGTTCAGTTACAAGTGCTGTAATAATCTAAGATAGAAGCTCTGAATGGAAACGGAATATTTTCATGATAGTTTAGGAAATTTTCAGGGATTATTTTATAGCAAAACGTAAATTTGTGCAATCGTACATTGTAACACCTGCTTAACCGTTTTTCTTCATTATTTGGCATTTGTATTAAAGAATCATGTTGAATTAAGTCACACAGATAAATATCGCAGTCACAAAACTCTGAATTTGATATTTTCTAACATGAGAGAACTTACTAAAAGGCGAAAAGCTAATGCATTTATATACAAAATTTAGTACTACTTTATGTCATTATCATGTACATTTTACAATAAATTAAAATCAAATGAAGGAAATACAGTTATTTCATTAAAACAAATTAAAACCATAAATATTTTTCAGTATGTATGATTTTGAAAGCAGCTAATATATTACGACCATACAACTGTATATATGTAGGAATGCGTACATATGACGCCCAAAAAATTTTTTCTTCAATTGTGATTAAAATCAATTTTTTTAAAGGGTTTTATAAGAGCTATGGCTTAAAGGCATTAACACAAAAAAGTATTAAAAAATTTGGAAAGGGGTTCTAATTGTACCTGAAATTCGGCATATGTACTATGGGATTTTAGGTTCGATTCGGCATATGTACAAATTTTCTAGATTTCTTATAGTACATATGCTATATATATATANATCGGATGAAATGGTCTTATTGGATTGGATATCTCGGGACAAACAATGACAGGTGACAGATATTTCGAGATTTTGACTGAGCACCTGGTTCTTTACTCTTTCGAAACAGAAGTTCACATTATCAGCAAGATGGCGCTTCTTCTCATTACGCAGTGAAAGTGAGAGAAGTTCTTGACAGCAAGCTGAATGGTCGATGGATTGGGCGTCGTGGCCCGATCGATTGACCTGCAAGGAGTCCCGATCATACTCCCTGCGATTTTTGGTATTGGCGTTATCTCAAATCCCTGGTTTTTGCCAACAATAAAGGCTACTAAACTCTGCATTCCCATTCCTTGAGGCCAGCAATTGAAGAGAAAATCAACGGAATTCATTTGCGAATGTATCGAGATACCTTGAGTGATTTTGAGAAGAGAGTGAATCTGTGTCACGAATCAGGAGGAAATGTTTTCGACTAACACTCTAAGTTAGTTTGAATTGCTTTGTAAGCTTTTTATTCATTTTCATATAATAAATAATTCCAAATATATTGTACAAAAACTTATCAACCTTTAGCAGGTTGATCATCACATTCATTAAGACTGTAGCAATGATAATTAGGCACTGTCATTGCACAAAACAATTCCGTTTGATGTAATTTGCTGCTTTTGCCATGCCATGGCTGCTTATAACCTTAGAATTGGACATCGCAACAACGAAGATAAAATAATGTCAGATTTTAGAATTCTATAATTATGAGTGGTCCACAACCTATTCTGATTCGTACTATATACAAAAATTTCACAATTGTGAAAAAACACCACCGTAAAGTCTCACTAAAACTGCAATCAATCCAACTCCTACAGAAAGACAAGATTTTTTGGTAGTTCAACTCTGTTGTACGACTACTGCTAATGTGCTAGGTGTCTGTACAGCCACAAAAGATGTTGCTGGCCATTCTGTTCGATTTATTGAAATGTTTTCCAATTTCTTTTCTATTGTACGCTAAGGCACAGGAATACCAGTGTAATCCATATAGAAATCCCATATTATCTCCATCAGCGATCCAAATTTGTTCTACATGGAAAACATTTCCCAATAAGCGAAATTCATGTCTCTTGCTTTCACATCTCCAAGAGCATTAATTTTAGCCAGGGACAATTTTAAGAACTTTTAGAGCACTTGTAAAAAATTAACTGATCTATCGAAAGCATTACTTTTCGAACTGAAATATTCCTACGTGTCTAGTAGGTGAAATATATTACATTAACTATAGACAAGTGTTTGAGTTTCCGCGTTGATCAATTTATGAATTTACTGAGTAAATGTCTTAAGGATATCGATATAAAAGCGAGAAATGAGCATCATTATTGTGATAACTGCAATATTCTCAATTGATCAATTAGATGGTCTTCAGCAGAAAGTATCAGAAGAATCAATTAATATTTTATATATATAGCTGGTTACATCGTATAGAAATTTAAACAGTACAGAGTGAAATCACCTTCTTGAAAATTCGGCATTTTTGTAATGCCCGGACCGGACCCACCGGGAATAACTGCTAAAATCAATCTGAAAATAATTTCAGATATTGAAAATGTAAAAACGCATTTATAATTGTTGAAATGGCATATAAACTAATTTTTTTACAATGTTTTTCATTTTTATATATTTTAATATATGAATGTTCCTCTTGAGCCCAAATCTGGAGTGTGGCTATTAAATGAGCCCTAAAGCTATCATGCATGCTCAATTTATGATTGTTTATATATATATATATATGTTTTTCAAAAAATTATTCTTGAACTAGATGGTAAGTAATAATTTAAAGAGAATTTCAAGTCCAGTACATTTTGAAAAAAGACAAATTATGTTTGATTTAAATAGTTTAATTATATATCATTCGTGATAGAAATCATGTTGTCAAGCCGCCAATAAAATTCACACGGTTGTTACTGAGCGTGTTATGGCACTTGTGATACGATTGAACGCGAAAGTAAACAAAAAAAACGAGACATAGCTATGCACTAATTGAGTTTTAGACAATATGTACTGAAAAACATGCATTGTAACAAACTTAGGTTGCAGTAAAGCAGAGCATGGAATATTTTCACATCTGTACAACAATATAGTAAACAAGCACAGTTAGTCAACAAAATATACTTGTAAGGAGTGTATTATGTACCTATACATATACATGCACTTGTATATATAGCAAGTAGAGGCGGCGTAATATACATTTATTGAGGTTGCGCTATTAGAAAATATAGCTCGTTAGACAAAAGTATTGAAGAGGGCCAACGGTACCAAAAAAACTAATTGCATGATAAATAATTGCAATAAATAGTTTTTCCCAATTTCAAAAGAGCAAAAATAAATTTTTAAAGTACCATTAATGGTGAAAATGGGCATTATACAACAATGTCAATTTGCCTTTACGGAAACAATTAAATTGAATTATTCATCAATACACTTTCGAATGCTATTTTTTATCACTATATAACTAACTTTCCATCAGGTTGTGAACACATTTATTTTGGATCAATGCTCATTTACTATGCTTACTTGACCATTTTCAGTGCTATCTGTCCAACCAGTCGTTTTATGGTGTAGTGTGAATTAACAAAACAAATGTTATGGATGCTGGTGAAAATGGGCATTATACAACAATGTCAATTTGCCTTTACGGAAACAATTAAATTGAATTATTCATCAATACACTTTCGAATGCTATTTTTTATCACTATATAACTAACTTTCCATCAGGTTGTGAACACATTTATTTTGGATCAATGCTCATTTACTATGCTTACTTGACCATTTTCAGTGCTATCTGTCCAACCAGTCGTTTTATGGTGTAGTGTGAATTAACAAAACAAATGTTATGGATGCTCAGTTTTGGTAATGATTTACAGTGTTTTAGTAATATAGCTCTACAATTGTGGGAATGAGAACGTAATATTACTTCAGTATTATATTTCATGTAAATTATTTAAATGAAAACCGTGTACAGGTTCTACAAATTCGTATGTAACGCCTATTATTAAAATAACTTTCTTAGAAATTTATTCGCTATCGAAAATTACACATTGCAAATGAGAGTAATCCACAACTCAAAACTAAACAGTAAATTGCGTAGAATTACATCATCACAGCATAGTTAAACAAACATGAAATTACACAGCTCGTATGCACACATTCAAACGAAGAAACTATATTTGTAATCAAATGGAAAATCTCTAATTAATACTCTTAAAATAATTTTGGCGGATATATTACTAGAAAACGCATTAAAAAAAATTAAAAACGCCATTTAGTTACAACAAAAAAATTGCTGGTTTAACCAATAAACGAATTACCAATAGAGAATTTAAAAAATTCGTGGACAGTAAATAGCTTTCACTAAAATAGTAATCCTTCAGACAATAGGTTAAACTGAGCAATAGAAAATTAAAAAATGTTTACTTACGGAAACAAATTCTTTCTGTGCAACGATCTAAATCAAAAGTTAATATAAAGTTATTTGAAAATGATTTACCTCCTGTTCTTCTGATTGTTTATTGGCAATAGACTTGAAAACAGCTAAATATATGTCAGTTAAAATAAATATGTCTACACTTATAGCCAGGCCTGTCAACAGTTACGAAAAAATTTCCGCGGAAATATTTTCAATGTGTGAGGGTCTGAGGGCCCAGCCCCAGGAAAAAAATTTGAGAATTTAAGATAAAATTCCGAGCATTCCGTGCAAGTCAAGAGTACCACTTTAGAAATATCAGAGATATTAACAGCAGATATAAATGTTATAATTAAAAAAAACATTTTTGGATTTTATGAAATGCAGTGAGAGCGTGAATTGAGTAGCATGCATGGAGATCACAAAAAATGAAAAGCGCTAAGGATTTTGCAGTTGTCTACGTTTACATAACAAATCAAGAGCCTTGTCACGCCTTTCGAAACCCGCGGAAGATTGCCAGGCCCGATAGCATGGAAGTTTTATCAAAAGTATTTACTCAACAAAAAAATTTTAAAGTTAATACTTTTATTGAACCAGCCAACTAAAAGACTGTATAAATGTGCGGAAAAATGTAAATTTTCGAATTTTTTTTGTTAGGTACCCGTGTAATATGTATGTCTATCTGCAATACTGTGACAAGACATGACACGTTTTCACTCAAAGAATAACAGCTGGTTAACATCAATAAGTCGATGTTAATAATTTACCCGGCCTTAATCACGTGAACACAAATGATACCAATCACTTATCTACAGTATAATTAAAACATCTACAGTATTGATAAAGTATGTCTACTAAATATACCAAAACATCTTTGCATTATTAGTTTATCAAATAAAGAGCTTCTTTGTAAAAGACACGCCAATCACTAATAAGCATTGAGTTGATAAAATCATAATCAAATACAAATAGTAAACAGTACATAGTAGTGTAAATATAAGTAAATAAATAAATAATGATACTAGGTAAGACTTACGGGTTGATGTATCACGGGAGCCAGGTGGTTTATAACTTCTAAAAACCAATGAAAATAGAATGTATTTAAAAAATGTTTCACATATTACATTCAAGAAAATTCAAAATAATAATCGCAAAGATAAAAAACTCGAGCAATTGCAGTAACCAAATGTTTCGTAAATTGTAAATTTAAATAATTTTTTGTAAACATGACCTTTTCAAATCCAATTTCATAAAAATAATGTGTTTGTCTTCAAATAAATCAATTCTATAAAATATAGTAACTAATTAATATTGAAAAGATATTTACCGTGGACGCTCTGTGGGAGTGTTGTCATATCGCTCATATGCGTGGCTGGTGTCTACAGGCTTTGCCTCACCAAATATAGATACATTACGCGATGAACTGTCATCATTTTTTGGTTTATCGATAGTTAAACGGTCACGAACTTCTTGAGATAGAGATTCATCTGGTTGACGACTATCGTAATGCTGTCGTCTGGAAGATTCGTAAACACGACGTGAAGATTCACTGTAACTTGTGTTATAGCCTCGGCCTTCTTCATAACGACCACGGCGAGAATCATCATAATCCCGACCAGAGTCATAGTAATCTCTACTGCGGCGGTCAGAATCATATCCCCTACTAGAACTGTCATAGCCTCTACGATAATCATCTTCATAACCACGCGTTCTTCTGGGGGCATCATAATCATCATCTCTTCTACCCGCTCTTCGGAAAGGTGGTACATAGCCTCCTGAAGATTTAGGTAAACTTTCTCTTTCATAATTATCACGAGGAGGATATCTGGAGACATAATCTCTATTACTTCGAGAATTACCAAAATCTTCTAAGCATTAAGACAATAATTATTTAAATTATTTCTTAAATACTAACCTCTGTCTCCGTCTCTGAACTTATCACCTCTTGACCATGAATCATCGTCATAAGTTTCTTGAGATTCATTACGATGATAACCGTTTCTATCACGATCTCTTACACGTTCATAACCATCATCATAGCCCCGGGGTTGCCGGGATTCTAAAATTTAATATTAATAACTTAAGTGAAAAATCAGACCATACCTCTATGGAAATCTAAAGAAACTTTAATATCCCGACCTTGAATTTTCTAAATAAAATAATTAGTAAAAAGTTGACAACTTCTATGTACTTAGCAATGAAAAAATAATTTTAATATAAAAATTAGCGGACAGAAATGTACTTACTGTGCCATTGAGTTGAATGGCTCCGATTAGGTTGTCACGATCCGTAAACTCTACTGTTCCATAACCACGTGATCTGTTATCGTCTCCATAAGCAATATTAACCTTAACAATTTGTAGCCCACGAAACATTCCCATGACATCAGATGATTTCATAGAGAAAGGTAAGTTGCTAATAGCCGCTTTAAATGGGGGATTATGAGGAACTTTAGTAAAATCAAACGGCTCTTCACGGGTGGAACGTGGTGCAGATGGTAATTGACTACGGACGCCTTTTATGTCATCAACAGGCTCTGCCCAATCTGGTCCTTATAAAAGAATTAAGTTATTTAAATTAAACAACCACATACTGTTGTCTCGGGGATTATATGGTTCATCAGCCCATGATTGCTTCGGTTCGGGAGTTTCTTGCAAGAACTGGTTCAAACTGACTGTCTGTTTAACTTTTTTACCTTTTTCTAAAATGCACGTATTTAAAGATACGGTTTTAATAGAAATATTTTACCAGAATTGCAAAACTGCACAGTGATATGTATCGGAAACAATACACATTATTAAGAATAATAAATGAAATTACATTTAAGCGGTGTTCCATTTGGACAAAATTTAGTATATATTTAGAATAAATTAAATAATTCATAATAGCAGTGCAAAATTAAAGCTTGACAAACAATATTTAAAAAATAGCGCAATAATAAAATATAAGTAAAACGATTAAACAAAAAGGCACACTGCCGCCTAATGAATGTGTATATATTCGTGAAGGTTTAGGAGTATTCTTAATAAAAAGCTTCTAAAATTTCGAGAAAGTTAACGCAATTATGGTCTAAATTCTAAAGAGAATACAACTTTACAGCAATAGACATGTAAACTTAAAAGTGTCTGAGAACCAGAATTGACACTAATGTGTTCAATAAAGAAACATTGAGTAGATAGATATATAAAATAAGAAATTTACAAGGAAAGATTCGTGGAAATTTGCAAGAAAGGTAAAAAAGCAATTTAGAAACTATGAATTTTCAACGAAATAGCGAACGTTTAATCTTACCATATGAGAATACAAATGCAGCGCAATGTTCATAATGAGGCAATAAATAAAAAAATTAATAATTACGCAATTCTGAAAACTAAAATGCTATTACAATAGATAAAAAGTCATTACTTTGAGTCATTAAGAGGACGCTTTCATTGGCTTATTATTGCTTAAATAAATATATTCACAATAAATAAAGAGAAATCCGGTAAGGAAATATTGTCAAATAATAATTTGTCAAAGACCAAACGCAGTAAGCCATTGTACTTTGCGTGCAAATAGTCACAATCAATTTCAAATGTTCTATCCTTTGCTTGCTTTGCTATATCCCAGTCGAAAGTGTAATTATTTTTTTCGATTCGGGATTCCATTTTTTAATGTTGAAAATTTTAGTTTTGTTCTGCAATGCTCTTAATTTTTAACTGCAGCTCGAAACTAAAAAAAATTATACAAAATTTGAATTTATAAATTATAATTTTAAAAAATAAATTCGGTAATAATTTGTTAAAGTGAGTTTATAATAATGCAATTTCTTTAATAGTTATTGGAGATCAATACTTAGAAAATCATGCGAAAATGTAAATCATATATTTATGTACTAAAATTTTAAATATAGAGACGGTAACGCTTACTAGATGTGACAGATATTAACAAATACAGATAAAAGCATTAGGAACTTACGACTCGCAGGACGGAGTGAATTGCTTGGCTTTTTTTGTGAGTCTACAGCTTTTTGGTACAGTTTGACAGCATTCTGCTGCGTTATTGCAGATCAGGGGACTCTGATATATAAACATATTGTTTCTTTGTTTCTACGCAACACTGTATATAACCTTATTTAGAACGTAAACTTAAATTCTAAATTTTACAGTATTTTATAGACCAAAACCCTAACCCAAGTCACAACGTAACGTTTCTTAAACCTAAACGCTATAACCTAAATCTAAAACCTAAATTTTTCAATATTTTATAGACCTAAGCCCTAAACAATGAATTTTTAACATTTGATGACGTAAACCCTTAGTATGTTATTTGACGTCACTTCGGCTTTGAGAAATCAGAGTCCCCTGATCTGCAATAACGCCCATTCTGCTTCAATCTTTTTGCAAAGTTAACAGGCAATGTGCTTTCTGTTTTTTGTAATGATTCTTTACGCTCTGTCCAAGATGTGCTGTACCTTGTTCTTGTGACCTTCGGTCATGTTAGTAAGAGCTGGAGAGCAGTAATCAAAAGCCGATAATATGGCACTAGGTTTATGGGAATTATCTTCAGAGCGAGCATTGGTTAGCTGCCTTAAAATTGCGGGTCTGAATGCTGTCTTTTTGCAGATTCTGTTGCTGTAACATTTCCAGCTCAGGTTAGGTTTGATGGCAACTCCAAGTAAGCGAACGCTATTAACGATAGGAGTGTCATCCGGCGAACAAAGATCATGGATGGGACGGTTGGCGGTTATCATTTGGCAGGATTTCCTCATATTCAGGATCAGCGAATTAGGGAACCCTTCTTGATTCTGACAATTGAGATGATATCACCCGAGTATTTTACTAAAAAAGAATGGGTAGGCTTGAGATCGGATATATAAAAATTAAAAAGCAGAGGACCAATCAGTTAGCCTTGAGGTACACCACTGTGGATTGAAAAGAGATCACCAAACCCACCAATGTAATGAACATAAAAACTTCTACCAGTAAGACAACTATTTACCCATTTAAGAATAGTGCTTGGAACGTACATTTCAGAGTTTCAGGCTTAGATCATCATGTGGTACCGTATTAAATGCTTCGCTTACGTTGAAAGCTTGAATGAGAACAGGGCAATTTTGAAAGCCTTCGGAAACATAAAAAAGATGAGTTAATTATACTACATAACGGCACAGCAACAATATGGGCAGCAGCTTTATACAGCTTGTTGGGGGTGCCATCACTCCTCGTACCATGGGATTTGATCTTGTTGAGGTATCCAAACACAAAGCAGCTACTCACAGAATCAAAGTACGCACTTTGCGAGTGCTGATAGTTAGTCAGAAGATAGTCAACACTGTAATCTGTTTCTAAGAGCCAGGATTCTGATATTGCAATGAACGAGGGTTCTTCTTGGATGGATATTATTCGCATTTCATATATCGGATAGATCGCACATTACTAACAAGCAAGGATGTCAAGGGCATTTCACCATCCACAGCAGTTTTGAGAGTTACCCTCCCATTTCTAATCATGAACTCTTGAATTGGATTGTTTTCTCGGAACAATCTTCCTTTCGCTTGGAATGCTTGTTCCTTTATCTTCTTGAATATATAGGTTTCATGGTTTCGTAACTTTCTGGCATTAGCAAGGATTTCGTTTCTTTCTTTGGTGATGTGACACGTGACTAACAGCAATTGTTTATTATTCGCATTTATCTTACCAATTTTTTCGATGTGAAATTGCCTTTTACATTAGAGCTAATCTCAAAGAACAGTAAATTCAGAATTTCAGTATCATTTGTAGAATTATTACGGCAGGTATCAGAGATAATATTGTTTTTATTCTTCTCCTGCTGATATACGCTGTTTGATCGTCTTCACAATATCAGAGTAGAGTAAATTATTGGTCATCACACCAGAAATTGCTGGTTGATAGTTGTCAAAAGATTGTGGCTTATCTTGAAAAGTTTCTACCAGCCATTGTAATTCCGCAATCTTTTGAGCTGCACAATAACCACAGGTGAATGGTTGCTTCATGAATCCCTTTGATATTTTCGTCGGGATCCATGTGCTGACAGGAGTTTTTAGAGCACTCCACAAAATGTATAGCTCCATCATCAATACCTGATTCGCTCATCTTTGTCATGACAATTAGTTAGCTAGTTTTAAATGTGTAATACGTAGAAGAAATAAAAGCGTAATACATGGCAGATGGAAGTTTATTCTTTGAAGAAGTTATCTGGAAACCAAATTAAGCTGTATAGTAAACAAGCAAAATGAGTAAATTCAATATTAGTCTAATGCTGAAAATATTGGGCAGTTATTGTTCTTGTATTCTTATAATATTTATAATTTTAGGTTTTGGTCCCTTGCCACTTTTAAGGTAATTTTCAATTTGATACATTACACTTTTTTTATTTAGCAATTGATTACTTCATTCACTTTTATCGACTAATATTATTAATTATAATTTCAAAAGTTTATTATATATTGCTTGTATTTTATTATCGAGCTGCAATGACATGTATCTAATGTTTTAGGTGTTTTGTGGATACGTTCAGTGTCGATCAACTTGTATCAACTTTTTTTTTCTGCATATAACATGACTTTCATTCTAGCACTTTTCATGACATACATATAAAATAGCTAGCGGCCTGGCATTTTTTCTTAACTAGATTTTTATCAAATGGAAATTCCGAATTTCTTAGTAATATTTGATTTAAATAAATTTAAAATCATTTTTAATTGTGAATTATACTATTAAGAATACATAAAATGCGCAAGTAATTTCTTGGTGAATAAAAATTTTTTTCTAGATCGTTATAAAATGTCTTTAAATCCTTAACGGTTAAACAATGCTAAAATAAATTTCACTTAAACGAAGTATGGGGTAACAAAGTTACCCTAATTTAAAAAAGCCTAAAACTGTATAGATAGATTTTTACATATGGAAATTTGTAAATTCCTTCTTTAGTTTTTAGGCAAAAATAATTTTTAGACGCTTTGCCTAAAAATCTTACTTAAATTTTGCAGGATATTTTTACTTTTGAAGACAAGTAGAAAAATTTCACAGCAGCTACTCGTTGCTCTCTAGTAAGTCGCACAGCCATTATAAAAAGCAAGGAAAAGTGACAACAAAATTTCGTTCTTAAACATATCAATTTTATAGCTGAAGAGAAAGTCTGACCG
>CABFPE010000530.1:443508-454370 GCA_900660155.1 Hofstenia miamia | reverse complement strand
ATATATATATATATATATATATATATATATTCAGAGTTTTCAACGAGGCGAACCGAGCCTGAGCAAAGTATTGGATATACAACGAACCTTTTTTCAGCAAAGCAAATTTATAGTGTTGCTTGTTAATTTGATTATGCAAATTTTTTAAGTTCAATATGCCTTTCTTATTTATAATTTTATTTTAGAAATGTTTATTAAATAATAGGAAGAGCTATGTAAAAATTTCTGAGAGTGCAATAATTTTAAAAAAGTATCGAGCTGAAACGAGCCTCATTGAAAGATTTTATGTGGTGAGCCGAGGCGAACTTACTCAAAATTTAAGCGAAGCGAGCCGAGCTTAGAGATTTCGGCTCGTTGACAAGTCTGATTGCTTTATAGAATAATTGAAATAATTGTTGTATATCAGTAATTTGTGCTGTAGTCTGTGTAGTTGGTCTAATACTCACGTCTAAACTCTTGCAAACGAAATTTATTTGTTGATAAAGTCTTAATATATTTGGGTTTCGTTTGATTACGTTAACCTAAAAAATAAATCCTTTTTACTGATGGTTTTCACCAAATTAAGAAATTCGATAATCCCAGGTTTATTTTTCACTATAATAAATATTCTTTAAAATAGAGGTTTTAGCAGTTATTACAGTTTCTAGAGTTTTCCATTATACAACTATCTACAAGTGATTTGAATATAGAAATTCGAAGAGTGTGCTTACATCAAAAAAAACAAGAATATCTCAAATTTCGCGTCTCAAAAAAGCTTATCTTAAATTATTAATTCCAACAATTCTTTATTCAGATAATCATTTATAATTGATAACTGAATATTAGTGTGACTATTTTTTTATTAAAAGCATGGTATTTTGATCATAAAAATTGATTAAGCAATTTTGGTGTCATGATAAAATTGAGTTTGATTGGGCTGTTTATGCATGACAAAATAGAATGTTTAAAGTTTTCTGCAGATAAATAACGATCTTTTGCTAAAAGCCGAACTGTGAAAGACTTTTTTCAAGAATGGCATTAGAACTTCTAATTTTACTTGAATTCAAGTTTTGATAAACATTTTCACAAAAATTTCAGGAAATTACTAATTTTTGCTATTTAGTCTGTAAAAAAATTGCAGTGTTTGAGCGAAAAGCATTGGCTTTATTGAATTTTACGCGCCCTACTGATAATTTATTTGAATAGTCCCGAGAGATGCAATCATGCGGCCGATGTCCTGTTTTTAAGAAAAATTTCAAATGTAAAGAATTGAGTTTCAAAAACACAATAGGGTTTAAAATAAGCAACGAAAAAGATTTTAGATTTATTCCAATAAGCATTTACAATTGACAACTGAGGGTTTTATGAATGAAAAGCAGATATACATCACGAATGCAATTTAATTGAAAATAGTGTACATGTACATTTCAATTAATGAATTGAGAATCTAAAAAATATTAATATACAAAATGAGAGTATTGTTCAGGCAGTTATTTGCGAAAACTTATATTATAATTTTTATGAAATGCTGCTTTCTTTATTTACATTAACATTGGAACTTCTTAAACTTTGTATTATATAACCACATTCAAGTACTCGTTTTGGTGAACATTCGTAGTGTTTTTGTTAATTGTTCACTTAAATGGGACATGCCTGTGGATTCCATTATCAGAAGAAGAAATATCTATATTCAGAAACTTTGAATAATAAAGAATACTGATAAAAATTCTGAAAGCGTCAAGAAAAGAAATACAAACAAAATAAAACAAAACAAGAAATATTTACAAATAATAATGCTAATTAACTTGGGTTATGGCGATATTAGTTTCTATTAATAGAGTAATCAAGATTGTAGAATTTATAATATCCCCATTTCTATCTTTTTATATTAAAGGTGCAAAAGTATTTTTTAATATCAATCTTAAAGTTTTTTAAAGTATGTGTTTGATGTAGTCTATTAAATCATTCAGAATATATATTTATAGCTGTGTTTTGAAAAGTTTTTCATTATTCGTTTATATTGAACCTGTCCAACAATTTAAATATCTTGGTGTTGAAATCGACAGTAAATTAAGCTTCACTAAACATGTCTATAATCATAAAAATGGCAATAGGTATAAAATGCATTTCTCATATAGCCTAACGATTGCCTTAGTAATGAGCCACCTTTTGTATTGTAACGTCTTATTTAACAACCTAGAAAAATCATTGATAGATAAATTAGATTCGCAAATAACATGCGCGGAAAAGATATGCTTCAATATCAAAAATTCCTCAAGCTTTCAAAGAAGAAACATTTTCATGATGCTTGTTTCTATATTAGATACTTTTTAATTAAATTATGGGATATCGTAAACAAACGCGTACCTTTTGACAAAATTCAATTTCCTTCTTATTCGAGTAGTTCATCCAATAAACGAAATTTTACTATCGGCAAAGTAAAATTCAAAAAGAAATTTTTAAAAAAATCATTCCTAAATTGCACAATTGACAACTGGAATAACTTAACATCATTTATAAGGAAAATAGATAATCCAGATAAATTTAAAAAAGAAAATATGGGTTACATTTGCTCTTTTTTGCCCTAAGATTAGCAATAAGGCTTGGTCAGGATATACTTTTTATAATTGGCTTAACTAGCAACAATTTGAAAATCTGTCAATATATTGTAAATATCAATATCTGTAAATATTAACTTTTGTTTTGTGCTTTGTATTTTTTGACATTATTGTTGCAGCTGTTACTTTATCAGCATTTGTTGTTAGTATATTTGTTATATACAATGCTGCAACAATAAAGAATATTTCTTTTCTTCTATACTTAATTGGTTCAATTAAATGCGCTCTTTTGTTTTGTTTATTAATTATTTTTTCGGAAAGAAAGTCATTTTTGTTGTATGGAAAGTATTATTATTTTGAAGAATGTCTTTAGGACATTTATATAGATATAGCATTGTGGATGTAGAAATAAGTTTGAGATTTTTTGTATACATTATTCTTATTAATGCTATGATTATTAACTGCTGCTTTGATAGCCCCATTTAGTAGTACCTGAAATTTTCTTAGAAATTTTTTGTTTGTGTCTGTGTAGAGTGTATCAAGAAAAGTTCTCGTATTTTTAACTTTGAACGATGATTGTTCTGTAGATAAGCATATTGGTTCACTAATAATCCAAATAATCATTGATATTCTTTTTAATTAATAATTGCATAATTATAATTGTAAAATTTTGATTGTTTTTTCAATACAAGTTTTATCCGGATATTACTATCAACATTTTGAGAAAAATATAATTTTACAATCTCATTCTACTTTTTACATAATTGTCAAACTAGAAATCTCATTTTACAAAAAGATTTCAATAATAAAAATTGAAATATGTTTTAAAGCATATTTTTTGAGTATCTTTAATAGAAAATTCTTTAACCGTATTTCTAATAGCGTTACTTTTAAGAAACAAATCGAGCGTCAACGGTCTTAACAATTTTATCCATGCCTGTTAAGATATATTGAAAGCCTTCTATTTCAACATCATTGTTTTGGGCCCACTCATGCAATAACGATTTGTGCTAAAACTTATTCTTCCGCCTGATGTACATATAAAAATTTTTTTCAATAAGAAATCAGATTTTGTAAAAATATTCAAATTCTTTTCCTAAGTAGTTTTCAGATAATGATGCGGCTACTGTCCGTGACAAAAGTGAGTGCCCTAAAATAATTTGTTTTCTGAAGAATACATGTGTGAATGCCTAAACGAAACAGCGCCAGGTCGCGAATTAATGTCGAAAAGAAAGAGGAGCCAATTCTCTATCTTGTGGTATTTTCAAGTTCACAATATCTTTACTTGAAAATTTTGCAGTAGAATTAGGATTAAGTCTTTTCTATATCGATAGAAACATGTGTACTGTCAGCGATTTTTCAGTAAAAATATATTTAAAGTTGTAAGAATAAAAATGGGGCCAACAGGTATCTATATTATGTTAAGTATGCATAACTGATTCCACACCTTTCTAAAAAATTGGCATTTGAAATTCAAAAAAGTTCTGAAAGTGTTTTTACTATATATTAGGCCACGGTTAGACTAGTGATTGTTTCAAAGTGATCTATCACATTTGACAGAATTGCATGTCTAACCACCCGAGATAATTAGCGATGTGACGATTACAAGCAAATCGAACGCGCACCATTTCTTCGTGATCGTCACATCGCTAATTATCTCGGGTGTTCATACGTGCGATTCAATCAAAATGTGATATATCACTTTTGAACCGATCACTAGTCTAACCGTGGCCTTAGATACGTTTGTGTATATACAAGTTAGAGCATATAAACTCTCCAATTGAAGGAGATTCGTGGTTCAGACGATAAAGAATGATTGAAAAAGGGGGTAATTAATTAAATTAACCATATGGCGAGATGAAATTCATTTTTGTTTTCCTAAGAAATCTGAGTAGAGCATAAAGCGTTGAGGAATTATTGATGTTATTCATAGGAGTAAAGGGTATCTCATTCTTCTTACATTGATCGACTAAATCCAGTAGTTTTGCGGTATATCGTAGACATTATTCCTATTAACAAAAATAGTAAGACAATCAGCTCCTTTGACATTATTTCAAATATTCATTACATTTCTTTTCCAACCGAAGAGGGGGGGGGTTTAATATTATAAGCAGTGCGTTAAGTCTAAAAGGAGAACAATACATTATCATTCATTAGAAATTTTTAAGGTCATTTTGCCGTCCGGCATTTCGGGTAGGATTTGGGTAAGATACTGTGCATTTTGGGAAATTTGGGGTACATTCGGTATCGGTTCCAAATTCTGTACCGATTCCAAATCTGACCCTTTCACCCCTAATCGCGAGTACTGACGAGTAAAAGCGAATCCCCTGGTTGCAATAGCCATTTCCGCAGTCCTAAAGGCAACCAAAAAATTAATTAATTTAGTCGATAACAAATTTACCGATCATCAAGTATAACACATTTTACAAAGAAAATAACGAATAATACATAAAACCTTAAGTTTTGAATATCAGTGTGATGAACCTTCGACGGGCTTATCTCAAAGATTATTTTCTACACATCGCTTAGATTGTCTTGAATATCACTAAATCAGTGGGAAGTTGGTTGGGTCGACCCATGGGGCAAATTGGTCGAAGTATCTAGGGACAAGATTTTTATAATGGGACAAACGTAAATGGGACAGATGTGAACACGTGGTGATGGGGCACATCAGAAATTCTGTGGGGTGGGCAGGCTAGTTCACAAAATATGCCTCACTTTAATCTCTGAACTAGAAGTGACTAGCGTTAACGGTTTTTTCTAAAAATAACTCTTTATTTCGTTAGAACATTCCATATTTCCCAAGAACGTAATTAGGTAATTCCACCAACTAATATCATCAGTTCCTGGTAGAGGTGAATGTGTTTTCCTGTACACAATTTCTTCAGAAGTAAAAAATTCGTATCAAGGAAATTCCAATTGATACACGAATAATTGCATACCAGTTATTATTAGCGTTTTCAATATCTAAGTCTTTTTTGCTGACTACAAGTCCTTCTTCAGAATCCAAATTTGCGTTCATGCAAGTTTAGCCATGATATAATCTAGTTTCTGAAAAAGTTTGGAGCAATATTGTTCGTCCATGTGGACATAACAATATCAATTGCGTAATTTGAATTGATAGTAAAACCCTGTCAGTCCTTTTCATTATATTTCTCGGATACTTGCGTTCATATTAGCCCTAGTTATCTTCGATATATTTTTGTTAGAGTAACACATTTTTCCCTATTATTTTTTATTCGCATAGCACTTTATCATTCATAACTTCATTTCCAGAGAGCTACTGACCACAACTCAACACATTGAAAACTTAATAGATTTTGGCTAAAAAGAAAAATAACAATAAATAAAATAAATCCAAAATGTACAAACAATTTGTAAACATTTCATTATTACTCAAAAGTATTTCACAGCGATATCTTGCTTACAATTCCTGTCATTCGTCAAAAGTTTTTGGACTTACTGAAGCTTCATACAACCAGTGCTGCAGCTGGAAGCGTTTGTTGAATCTTTCATAAGCTTGACAGAAATATGTCACAGAATTCTCTATTAATTCCCATGTTTAAGTATTTCATGGAATCCAAATATAGAAGAATTCGATCGTCTGAAAGTACAGCATTCATGAACTATCTAAGAGCGTAGCATTATCCTCTTGCATTTATTCAATTTAATTAGGTAAAGTCGCTAAATTGTTTGTGTTAGCAAGTATATTTACAACACCTACATTAATAGCTTCTGTTACCTCTTTCCCAAAAGTGTTTACACTCTTCTCGACAGCGATACTTGAGAAATATAGTCATGTTTTGATCCACGATCCCCATCTAGTGATTATAGAGAGTAAATATTTCTTGAATATAAGTGGATTAAAAATATCGGGATTAAATTTAGCACAAATTTCTTAATTCGCATTTTAAAATTATATTTCCACCTATAAAGGATGTTTGCACTTTTGTCCGAGCCTCCCCTTTTTGCTCTCTTGGTTGTGAATATCCAAAACCTGAGTGCACCACAAGGATAGAGAAGTGTCTTCTCATTCACTTACATTCTAAAATCACGCCTGGCTGCGAACTATGGAGGCTCGACGAGAACGCTGACTCAGTAGAACTTTGAAGATTAGTCATGGCTCTCATAGGCTTTAGACCTGAACATTAGTATGGAGAGAATTTGAAGCTATTATAAATGATCGGAATACTCTTTGAAGATCAATTAATCTTATCAAGTGGTTTTCAAGCCTTCTGCAATACGATCTTTGATTTTGCGGAAGGATGATTTAAATCCTATCTACGGAAAACAAAATTGTTGCTACCTACATGGGCTCTATATTACTTTATCGTCTGAAAATTGGTTATGGAAAGTTTTTGAAAGTTTAAAAAAATGTTTCACTGAAAAACAATTCACTTTAGGCAGAAGGAAATCCTGAACACAAATTTTCACCATAGCAGAGGAAAGCATCCATAGATAAGTCCTTATCCAAGAATTTTGAAAATTCTTAACACTTTCAAAGAAAATGTGGGCAAAACAAAATGTATCCATATGGGCATGACTACACTAGGATATTTGATTTCGCGCATTGATTATTAACATTACATTGTACATGTAATTGATAGATTGAGATATCTTTGTAATATCAAATTAAATATATACAGATATTACTTTAAAATTTGGGAACTCAATTTGGTATCATATTAAGCGGGTGATCAAATTTTGCGATATCAAAGTAGGCTAAATGTATTATATAAAGCTTGTACACGATGCCTTCAAATTTTTTAAACAAGGCATTTGAGCAATTTTGTTGCAAGAATAGCTTCAGAATAAATTTTGGAATCTCTAATTGCCATAATGATGCTAAACAGTGATTGATAGAAGCACTGTCTCTGCTGCTTTGATTTGCATTATTGGGCCTATTATTACACAAGCTTCCTTTTAAGACTGAATAATTTCATTAAAATAGTTCACACTAGTCACAAGGAACCATTCAATCCTAGTGTCTGTTAGTGCATTACAAACTGTGAAAGTAGATTATTAATAAAATTATGCGCAGATGCCAGAGAATATTGCTTTTGTTAAATTGAAATAATCTTCTGAGATTAATTCTCAATTTTTATCCCGCCAGTGGCATAGCCAGGCTAAGACTTTAGGTGGAAAATTTGATTTTGTGAAAGTTGTTTGCTGATAATTTTCTGAAAAAATTAAAACTTGAAAATTAGGAATATAGTTAAATGTAAAGGAACCAAAGTTTTTCCTTCCAAACTTTCAAACTTTAATAAATCATTAATATTGAACTTGAGGTAGAGATTCTCTTTCAAGGGCCAAATAAGCCAAATTTTGCTTCTCGAAAACCAGAGAACTTATGTCATTATGGAAAGTTTATTCTTGATAGTGCTGAGCACATGAGGTTTTGCTTAGAAATGTAAATGGGACAAGCCAAGCCGCATCAGGTCTGATATAGTTCATGAACTGTGGGCCAGGGCCCAGCCTGAACATTTTGAAATAGTTGTCTTCAGTGTCATAATAACAGAAGGAGATTAGCAATTTTTCTCCTGGTAGCACTGAATATTTAGTTCCGCTAAATCCAATTAGACTTGATGGTTAACCTTAAGTTGCCCAGGGAATTTTAAATTTTTTTTGATCTTTGGCAAAAGTTTTGAAACGGCTATAATATACCTCATAAACTAAGATATCCAAAATTTGAGAGCACCATAAGATAGGGGAGTGACTCTTCTTTACCCTACCATTAAAAAAAACTATTGCTTTGCTCACCGCATGTGTTAAGATATGGGTACTATGTACATAAAAAGAAACAGTTAAAGCTAGTTGTTGTCTCTATGGGCTTTTGACATCTTGATCATCTGCACATTAGAAATTAGAATTTAAATTTCTTTTAAAAAATTTGAATGGAAAATAGTGAATCTTTCAAGCAATTCATTCTCAGCAATATACTGTAGTACAAAGTTTCACTGTCACCAATGTTTTTTCCACATCTCAGTATTTCCAAATTTCATAATTGAAAAAATTGCTTGAGATTTTTTAAAAAATAATTTTACCCTTTAGAACTCCCATGGGCAGTCGCAAAAAATTTCTTTCACGAAAAAGTGAGCAAATGAATCGCTACAAGTTTAAATTATTATCATTTAAAACGGCTTTCAAGTTCATTTTTAAATGAGTTAACAGCCTGACAAAGTCTAACAAAAGCAAATTCATATAAATCAGAAAATAATGGCAAACAACACTTAGTGACCACTTCATTTTCTAGATTGATTACTAGGTTACCCATTAATTTAAATTTAAGCCCTTGAATTTTGATGGCATTATGTTTTTCTGTTATTCTCAATATTTTTCAGTGAATAGATTTAATCACTTGTACAGCTGATGCAATTTCTGTGTCTATATTTTGCAAAACTTTGGATGCAATATCAATTAAAGTTAGAACATTTGTAGCAAAATGAGAAAGAGTATAAAAGTAATTTTGGTGATAGTAGTAAATAAACCACGAGCCTGACAATGTGCATCAAGGTTAGCTTCAAATTTAGCATAGATTAATTTTTAGCTATATCTTCAAAGTTAATTTTTTCAGCTTACCTACAACCACTAAACAACTTGACAAAAGTATGTTTCCTTAAAAAAGTCTAAAGCGTTGAAACTGCACAAAAAATTACTGAACAAGGGAAATTTGATAATGAGTTCTATTACAGTAATACAACTGTGAGGCAATTCCATCAAAAAGTGAATGTTTTTGAAAAGATTTTCCCAAAAATATCATGCAATTGGTCAAAGTTTCTAGTAGTCATCTTCTAGTACAATAGATTTTGTTGAGCTAAATTCAATAAATCTTTTTACCAAGGCTTCAATCTCTTCATGGTTCATATTCATAATTTTATCTATACAAATGGTAAATAATACTCATACTTACTTGAACTGCTCTAGTCAATAATTCTAGTTTCATTTTGAATGTCAAGTGTTGTATATTCAGCGTTGGCTGGTCTTGTCTTACAGATAAAGCGTAATTCTCTAAAATACATGTAGGAGGGGTTCGCCAATCTCTCAGACGAGCTTATCCCCTCCTGAGCCCCCGTGGCTACGTCTCTGAATACCGAGTGTTTATATATATATATATATATATATATATTTCCTACTTTTTGCAATGGAAAATGCAAAACCTTACATTTGGCGGGAAACAGTCCAAAATGTCTGAGGCATTAAGCGGAAATCGCACTTTTTCTCAAAAATACCTATTTTTTCGCTCTATTCACTCGAACTTAAATATATTTGCCATGGGGGTAGGTAGTATAAAGAGAAACTATACTGAAAAATTTCAAATATTTATGTTTGGAAACGCGGTCATTGCGAAGTTTTTAAAAAACGTTTAGCGATATATATATATATATATATATATATATATATATATATATATATACTGTATATNAAGCTAAGGATTATAAGTTAATCTTTTGCAGCAGGTGCATTGCTTTGCGCACACTTGATGCCTATACTAGGTAATAATTCTTCAATTATTTGATTACTTTATATATATATATATATATTATCTTCATCTATCTATCTATCTATTTATCTATCTATCTTAAGAGATACTAATTTTTGAAAAGAAAAGCAATCAGGATATTTTAAGTAAACAATATTTTACAATGGGTCTATTTTAGACAATGCTTGCACATGCTGTATCACATTTAGTGACTTCGTAAATTTTTCTTTGCAAAGATGATGTATTTTGAAGATGATTTTTAAATTTTATGAATAAGTGCTTTTAACTTAAAATATTTTGATATTTGCATGCTGATTGTTGTTATGAGAGAGACATGATGGTATTTCATTTGACATTGAAAAAAATGCGATTACCATCGTAGTATTTAACTAGCATTGTGTTTAAAAGTAACACTACAAATTTGTGTTTGTTAATACATATATGCATATATACAAATACGAGAGGGTGACAATATGAGCTTAGCATAGACACGGACCTGAACCCGGTCCAACCAAAAAAACTACTACCCTAACCCGACCCTACTCGAAATATGGCATTTGGCATTTGATTCGCAATATTTAATAGCTTGAATCTCTTTCCAATCAAATGATGATTGGCATCAGCCATTTTCTGATAAGGTAAAAATAGTCATTCATTGGTATTACTTAGCGTTGTCATTAATTGGTATTAATTTACCTTTTGGATCTTTCTCAAATCAAGTGGTGACTAACATTAGTAATTTTTTGCACAATCAATCGAAGCCTTGACATTTATCGGTTCGAGTCGAGTTCAAGTTAAATTGGAACCCTAACTCGCGAGTTCAAGTCCAGCTACAAATATATTTT
>CABFPE010000530.1:408152-433590 GCA_900660155.1 Hofstenia miamia | reverse complement strand
ATATATATATATATATATATATATATATATACCGCTTCCTACATTTAGAATGACCAAACGGAAAACATCAAAATCGTCTGATAAAGATGCAACTTTGGCGCAAATGCAAGCGCAGGTTAGTTTATCAAAATATTTTAGTTTTTTGTTTACTGCCTCGATAAGAATACCTTAAATTTTTTATTTACTCTATGGTATTATGGGGACTTGCTAGGCTTGCCGTGGGATACAGTGAAATCTTAGCTTGTGGGGATTTGTGTGGTGAGAATTTTTGTTTCCATGCCTCAATAATGGTTGTATATGCTGTTTTGAGAATGAAATAAATTGATTTCATCTTATAATCCCGATTAATACTAAATTTAAAATCAACATTGATTTGAAAGTTGAAAATAGGTTGATCAAGCAGTTATTGGCTAAAGTTGCAGGGTTGAGGCTATGTTATGTAAGAATTTTACATTTGTTGGTTTCACAAGGCAACATGTTGTGTTGGACGTAAAATTCCTGCCTCTCAATCTTTACAGTTTTACCCTTGATGGAAGAAAACTGGTCATTATCTGATGTTTTTTACTTTCAAGTTTATTAACATATTATGACACATACATATAAAAAGCAAAATCTTATGATCGACTTTAGCCTTTATTAATAATTATTTATTTAATTGTTCCTTGTAATTTGTTCGTACGTATTCTTTTTACAAATCATAGTTTTTCTAAACAACACTAGCGAAGTTACAATTTTTTTAATATCTTAGCGAAAGCTTTAAATAAACAAGATCAGTAAAAATGCTAGCTTCGTAAAAAATAATACAAATGTGGAAATAGAACAAATTTATTAATTATCTCAATTTCATGCATTCTTTCATCATACATTTTAAATTTTCAAATTCTGTTCTTAATAAAAAATTTAACTAAAGAGCGGTTGAGGTGGCTGTAAGTCTTTTTGTTGTAACAAGATATTCAACAGCTCTTAGTTGTAATTGGGTTGAGATTTTTGGAATTTGGTTATGAAATTATATGATCGAAATTTTGGGAAGAAGGTAATTCAGTTGCTCTTAAAAAAATTTGAAAGTTTTGTGATAAAAGTTACAAACCAATTTAAAGAGTATTTGTATTACTATTTGCAAAATATAATAATTCAATGGCCTCAAGTGTTTCTGTAAAAAGACGTGATCACATATATTTGATCGTCTATTTTTGGTGTTGTAATGAAATTAAATGTGCTGAAATTAGTCAGTTTTAATTCAGTCCAGTCCGGTGTTTTTTTGTGTTAATCTCGCAGTGCGCTAATTGAATAGATATATTCTGTTATTTGAAAATTATAGTTGTAAGATGTATTTGGTATCATTGAACCTCTTTTTTAGTGGATATACTACGAATGCCTTTATGACTCTGTTGTGTGACACAACGCCCATTCACTGTTGTGTTGTGTTGGTCGTTGAGTGAAGTTCATCACAATGAGCAAAATTTTCAAAAAATAACGGTCTTAAAAATTGTAGTAATGCTAAGAGTATTTTTTTATAACTTTTATTGTTCTAGAAAGACTTTTTTGTAACGATGACCTGACTTTATCAAAGCTTGAAAAATGATGCATCCGATTGCATTGTAGTCGATAATTTTCATTAAATCAGCAAAAGATTTAAGGCTTCTAAAAAATAATGATATTAATATCAAATCGCAAATTTTTGAAATTAGCATTGGTGAATATAATTATGTTGAAGATGATGATTTAATTGTAAAATTCTATTATGTCTCGCTTTTTCTAGAATTGATGAACGTTATCAAAATGACTTTGAACCTATTTTGGTAGCAAACACATTATTTTGTTGTCTATGTCAGTATTTTAATGGAAAAGGCAGATCTTTTTTATAATCATCCTAAAAATTCCATATTTATAATTTTAGACTTAATAAACATTTGGATAGGGACTGTATCAATTCAAAAAGCTTCATTCGTTTCATAGAAGTCAAGTTTGCATAAGCAGTGCTTAAAAGGTTGTTATTGTTGTTTGCGAATATTATTAATCAAAATTATAATAATGTTTGCCCTTAACTAAGCTTCTAGAAGTAAAATATCTGAAGATGAATGTTGCGGGCAAATGGAAACATCTAGTTCATTTAATCAAGCAATTTTGACTTTTAGTTTATTTGATTCTTAGACTTTTTCATCATGTCATATGATTTTATAATTCAATTTTTACATTCCAAATGCTATTTATTTTACTATGTCGTTGCCAATTTGGGACTATTATGCTCTTACAGTTTTTAGATACATCTAGCTTCATTGAAGAAAAAAATTGCTGAAGAAACTAAGGAAATGCTTCCAGAACACTTACACGATTTAGGTGATATAGATTTTCAACCTTCACATTACAGTTATTGCCAGGATGTTCAAAAATTCATTATTGAGTGGGAACGAGATAAAGGCAACCATCTTAGTGTTAAAATTTAGGTCTAGGTTGGTCTTGGAGAAAGAACTTTCAATAGATATGCGACAAACCTACGTAATGTGGGGATTAGTATTTTCGTTTAGAACGTAAGCCGTATATAATGCCTTACCTGCACTACAAAATCTAAATTTTAAAATTTAGCCTATTTTGTATCCTAAGTGTTTCCTATCATGACGTGGTATTGTCCGTAGTAAATGAAATGAGTTATTATCAGGGGGCTGGTTTTAGGTGAAAAATAACTGAGGATTTAGGTGGTGAATAGGCAATAAAAAATAGGTAAATTAGGTGCTAAAAATATAAGAAAAGGTGGATAAAATTAGTGTAATGTATTTTTTAAGAACGATTAAAAAATATGTAGTATTACAAAGAATTATTGCAATAACAAAATATTCGTTTCTTTAAGGGTTTTCAGTAAAACTTTGTCCTTGGCTGGTCAAAATATCCCTGTAAGCATTCAAACTGCGTTCCGCATCACAAGAACTAAGTGAGCATTTTCACCAATGAAATATCCGCAGGTGACCAGCTCAAAACCCGTAAATCATCAATAATTGGTACAACAAACTTTATACTTTGCAAGATAACTCTTAACATTCGTAGTTCATAGTTTCTTTTCAAGTACAGCCTTAAGCCTATTAAGAGCTGATTCATGAATTTTGTTGCCCTGATCATCATCCAAAATTACAATCGCGCTTTCTAATGATATACGACCTTGTAAGCAACTCCTAAAAACTGACCATAATACAAAATTGTTAAATATGGCTTATTGTAACATTTGAAAATTTGCCTTCATATAATGGAATAGTATAGTTTTTTCGAACAGTAGATTCGTAGGGAACTGTTTGTTTCGACCATTTGTGCAAAAAGAAAGTAAACACTGGGTTTTTTAATTAATTAAAATTAATATTTGCAGACATGAGTGCACAATATTGCTTGCACTTATCCTTCATTAATGCAGCTTTTTTCCTGTGAAGATATATAAAGCAAATAAGCACAATCGGCACATTTAATGTGGAGCAAATTTCAAGCGCCTAATTATTGATCTTAGTTTACTGTTTGATGGACACTTTGGTTAATTACTAACCATCTTTGCATATTAATTGTACTACTACTTAACTCGGTACGCCGTCTAGTTCATGCCAATTTAATTTTTCTGTATTGAAATAACTGAATTGGTAATGTTTCAGGCTGCGAGACTCTCAAGTGGCAAACGAAAACGAAATGTTCCCAAGTCCACCCAAGAGATTCCTCCAGATGCAGGTAGTTATATTTTTTGATCTATATATTTAAATATAAACCAGTTGTTTAATGTTTTTTTATGTAGAGCCTAAACTAAAATTTTTGCTTGCTACTAAAATTGACAATTGATCGGATACTTTTTTCATTTTGCATTATTTTTTGTAGATATATTAATATTTTTACGTAAAGCTAATTTAATCGTTGAATTATTTGTACCATTTTTAATAAACTTAGGCATTTCTTCGATCAAATTATGGAATAATAACACGATTTTGATTTCTATTTTCGAGTGCTTATTGCCAAATATTTTTACATTTTGCTAAACATAAGATGAAATTAGATTTACTGAATCATCCGAAAAATTTTCTTTTGTCAATTTTTTTAATATGAAATTCACAGTTAGTCAGGGTTGGTGTGGATATGGATTTGAGATTTGGATCAATTCGATTCATGGATATCCACTGGATATCGATCAGAAAATATATTTTGTGGATACCCATAGATCATTGTGGACAAAAATAAATGGTAACAAATAAATTTTTCCATTCTTGTGGCAAATTTTTAAGTAAAATAGTACATGCTTTACGTTTACCAATCATATTACACTATGAGAGGTAATAGTTGGTACATAGGTATGTTTTTCCTAAAACTAAGCTGTTGTATTGCAGAGCTATCCTCAATTTGAAGGGATCAGCTGCCATAGCTTATCTAAAATCTAGAGCACATCAATCCTTTGTGTATTGGATTGGATATGGGTCGGAAAATATTGGCTTCCGAGTACAACATCGTTAAAGTTAACCCTTTAATTCCACATGTGTTAACCCTATTTTAAAATATCTTTTTTGGAATACTGCCCTAAGCAAATTAATTCGCATTCTGACGTATTGCAAATCAAGCTATTAAAATCTTTTAAGATGGTTTATTTACAGGGGTACCGTTTTTCTAACCTGTAACTCATTGTCTCAACGCGTAACTTATAGGCAGTGTTTGAAACAAAAACGGCTCATTGAATGGGTTTTTGGTGGTTAAAGACTTGTACACACCACACAGAGAGCACGCTTAGCAGTAGTTTGTAGAAAAAATTTTGTTGATTAGATATTATGGTCAAAACGTGTATGCTAATTTGCCATCTTCGAAAAATGATGGTGAAATTGAATGATTTCTAGAATTGTATGCTTGATGTTAAACAAACACCGTTGAAATGCTAACTTCTGTGACCGGAAAATGAAACTCATAACCTGTAATTACTACTTCTGCAAGAAACCCCTCCATGCTGGACCCTAGTTAATCAATATTTAAATCAACACGTAAAAGCGGCAGTTCTATTCTTGCTCTTCACTTTGTAGCTCATATTGGTGTAGCTTGCAAGCAAATTGAGTCGACTCATTATACCATTTTTACTTTGACTTGAATCGCCATTTCCTATTTCATTCACTTAATTATTTGGACCTAGGATTTATTCTCAGATTAATTTTAATGGGCTTTAAGTGCTTGATTGTGGCATTGGCTTATTCTAACACTTTCTACCTTAAAATACATGCATTCAAAATGCTGCTACTGGCAATAATGGTTTCGCAACTAGAACAGTGATGGCCGTAATAAAAATAAATCACATGTATGTGATCATATAAATATAAATACATATAAACTTGAATCATATATTTCAAATCATGCATATGAAAAATATAAACAAGGAGGTACAATATATAATAGAGTAATACGGAATTGATGCTTTGTGTTTTGACGTGTGTCGATGCCTTAATGTTTTGAAATAAACATTTTGACTTAATAATTTTTTCAAGGCATCCTAGTACACACGTAGTAGACCCTAGCAGTGACCTAACTGGCTGGAAAAAGCAACCACACAATAATTTCTAAAAGTAAAAATAACATACTAATTTATGGCTTGGTTGTTTTTATTGAATTTTTATTTTTCATTAATACAATTTTTAGTTAAAATACATGAAAAAATTCAAATTTTTATTCCACTATGCCCCCTTGCGTACGCCACTGAGCTCAAACATTTACATCGGCATCACTGGGCTAAAATCAAGATTATGAAATAAACGCATAGTGAATATATTCATAGAAGAGATTATTCACTCAATTTTTAGCTAAATCCTCAAAAAGTTGAAGTGAGAATATAATGTGTAAGTGTATGCTTACATACTTCTGCTCTAACTCTTCTAACTCCGTATATAAAGTACGCTCTCAAAGTTGTAATTTATGAGGAAAATGGATATTCGTACAATAAGGCATTCTTTCAATTGCATTCCATTGCTAAATGACTACTGACAAGTTGAAGTACATATAGTGACTTTCAGGCGCTTAGTAATGCCAAAGCAAGTTTCAAACACACGCTCTAGTGTATAGAATTGGAATGCTTTGCACTTATAATGCTTGTAATAAGTTTGAATTAGAACTTTAGCAGGTAATCTTTTACTAACTCATTATTCAAGCGTTAATTCTCTTATTGATAAATAGTGCTAGCTGACGTTCAAAAGTTTTGTAACGATAAATTAGAAAAGATGTGAATTTTAGGAGTGTACATAATTTTTTAAATGTTATGAGATATCGATAAGAACTAGCGTTTTGTGTCAATGACTTTCATTTAGCCGCAGCCGGACATGACTTAAAAGCGTTTAAGAAGTGAAGCTGAAGCCACAGACGGCCGTAAGCAGTTCCAATTGAAACTCTTAATAATGCATTGGGAGTGAGGCTTCTGAAGAGAAAATTTAAGCTTGCGCGTTGCAGTTCGTTAAGGTGAATCGCTTGGACACGTAAATAAAGTGTAAATCAATCGAAAAACAATTAGTGTAAGTTAAGATGCATACACTAAACTTTCAAAAATATACGGACGTGAAAAAGCCGTGGCTAATATTTTCGGAGAGTGGGCTATGACATTGAAGCAGCTAAAGAACGTTAATAAGAATATATATATATATATATATATATATATATATTTGAGACTCAATTGCTTAATTTCTTGTACTCATTGAAAATTTAAATATGTGCGAACATACAAAAATTGCTGTTTATTTATTTATTGCAGCAATGAACACTCAAGATATTAAAAAATGTTTTCGCGACTAGCAATTTTCTTCAAAGATAGTTGAATTTTTAATTCAATTTAATGATATTATGCAAACTTGACAAATGACTTAGAACTCCTCTATTGTATTTCTGAACTGTAATAGATGTAGATATCAGTTCGGTGCATGGATTTTGGCTACGTATTAATATTTCAGTTGTGATTCGATTCCACTGTGATTCTTCGTTACATTGTAATTGGTTGCAATATCAATACAATCGTTAAATAATAATGACAATCAGAGGTGTGACAGCGAAAGTGATAGCGGTACCACTAGCGACTAGCAATAGGCAAAATAGCGAAATCGTAACTAGCGAAAAAAACAGCCGCTAGCGGCCGCTAGTGAGCCCGCATTCTAAGCTAACTTAAGTACCTCACCCCAGTCAAAAATCAACTGTCGCAAATGGATCCTAACTCATCCTATTTATGTCGCAGATGTCTCATGTCCTAGTAAGACGCCTTTAGGATACAGATGTCTCATTAGGTCATCGCTGAGGCATCTCATGAGATTATATTGTGATGCCCACTAAACACATGTTTGTAACAATTTGAATTGATGCGTGTAAAGTGTTTATATTTATGCGTCGAATTTCCTACAATTGAAAAACTATTACCGCTAAATTGCAATACATTTTAAGCAATGTTTCATACAACAAGCAGCTTCGCGAAGAATCGGATAGTGCAGCTATAGTTACTACTGTTGCGTATACACTGCGCACGTCTTTTATTTAATTGCTCTCCAGCAAATTTATTATTGATTTATATCGTTTCAGTATTGCAATGGTTTACAATTACGACCTTTTGTATACTGATATCGACAACACTCATTTAACTGAAAAATGCAAGGTTTGTAAAACCAAAATAAAGTTTACCAAAAGCAGCAAATCAAATTTGAAGGCACACTTTTCGATAGACGGAAGGTATCAAAAGTTTTACAATTCCGTAACATTGTCAACTACAAACACCCAACTTACTTTGGATACTTCCAGCTAAGTGAATGTTAGACTATCCACTTCCAGGGCGTCAACAAGTCTACAAAATCAGAGACAGGAAGAGATATCAAATTCCCTCGTTCTAAATTTGATCGGCAAATGTGGTATGCCATTTCATATTGTAGAAAAATAAAAAATAAAAAAATACGTGTTTTTTTAATAGAGAATAGCGACTAGCGAAGTCCAAATATCGAAAAAAGCGACTAGCGAAAGTAAAATAGCGATAGTTAGCGATAGCGAGGTATTTCAGTAGCGGTCACACCTCTGATGACAATATATGTATTTAGAGGACTATTCTGGTTTGCTTTCAAGCATGTCTGTTGCTAACTTAAATGATGAAGAAGAAGCCCTGAAACAACAGCTAAAACTTCCATTGAGTGACGTCAGCAGACAAAGATTACGAAATCTTCAAATACACTTGAGAAGACTTGGTACTGGGGATTCAAGGTAACCATCATTTTTCTCAAACAATGTTGTCAGATTGCTAAACAGTTGCTGCACATGTACATGTGCAATCGTTGACATTGCTGCAAAAGTAGTTTTTGTATGCAGCTTTGATTAGTTTTTAGTGATTATGATTTGTGTTCTATTGAAACATTGATAAGAATATTTTAGACAGCCAAAAGCAGCTAACAAAAGGTGTGTATAAAAATGAATTGTGTTTCAGCACTATTAATCGTGTATAAAAGTATAACCTATTTGTAGCCAACATAAACGCCTTAAAGTAGCAGATTTAAGTAGTCATCGCAAGTGTAGCCTTTCCAGACTTGTCAACGAGTCGAGCTTCTAACGAGCCGAGCCGAGCCCAGCCGAGCTTGAGCAGAGTATTGGAGATATAAAAAGCCATTTTTAAAAAAAGCAAATTTATAGTAGTGCTTGTTAATTTGATTATGCAGATTTTTCTCATTTTTTTCATTCAATATGCCTTTTTTATAATCTAATTTTAAAAATGTTTATTAAATAATGGGAAGAGCCATGTAAACAATTCTGAGAGCGCAATATTTTTAAAAAATATCGAGCTGAAACAAGCCTCATTGAAGGAGTTTATTGGTGAGCCGATCCGAGCTCAGAAATTTCGACTCGTTGATAAGTCTGAGCCTTTCACCAAACATTTTGCAGTGTATAAATTCAGCTAACTTCAAAAATTGTAAGATAAAGTAGGAATAATAGGCCTTTCACCAGTTTCAGCTTTGCATTATAAGATTACGGATTCAACTTGAACTTTGGCATTTGACTGGGTCAATACGTCAAAAATATGGACAGGATTGACATATTTACAAGGATCCACCTGTACTGTATTCAGCACGATGAAATGGTCCATAAGACGCAAGATTTGTGTCAGCATGTTGTCAGCCTTCAATCTTCTCAAACTATTTGAAATCGTACACGATCCGCCGGATAACCTTTCCTCTTCAAGTATGAAATAACCCTGCTTTTTCTAGACAAAGTGTAGGAATTCTATTTAACAGCATAGGAGACGCAAACCAATTATCATCGGTAGTCCCTGATAATTGATAACATTTCTTATTAACACCAAAGTTAAGTAAAAATATATGTAAATAGGAACTACGTATAAATTTTCATTATTTAATTCACCTATAAGTGTTTGATTACTTGATTTGAAATAATTGTTTGAACGTGTAAATTATTATTACGCGTATGCGTGTTTTATGTTTGAATAATGTGTTTTGCACATGATTTTTATTAACTGCACTATTAATTTACTATAGCTATAGAAGAATTGTCGAATCACTTATTTAAAGGCATTTAGATTATAATCAAAGCTGTTCCGTAATGTTGTTGCTTAGAATTGGTGAAAGTCATTTTTTTGAAAATTCATAGCCAGATGAATTACTTTACTAACATTTTTTTCTAATTAAGCTATATTTTGCAAGTAACAACAAGCATGTTAGTAATATTTAAACGCTCTTGCTTTATCTTCTCTCTCCCCCCCCCCTTCTCTCTCTCTCTATATAGTAGTGCAAATTTAATATTAACGTAAAATTATTTGAAATTAAGTGCATTCGCTTTATCTCGATGTATAGTATACAGTCATTAAAAAAAATTTTAAGAATCTGCATTGCTAGTTGATCCTAGAAGTTCCAACGCTTCCAAATTTTCTTGGCAAAACAAACCCCTATTTGAGGTCATAATTAAACCGGCATGAGGGAAATCTCTCTCAGACTGAGAAGAAGTTGCTTGAATGCAGAACATCTTTCGAGCAATGCTTCTTTAAATCAGCATATGTATTTGAGTTATATATGATAAAATAACTGTAAATGCATTTTCTTGACAATGTAAAGATTAGTATTAAAAGAACTAACTGATATTTTAAATGCTTATAGCTCAAAAACTATTGATGGTGTGCTCAATCTGAAAGCACCACATGATAGAAAAGAGTCTCTTCTTTCTTTTTCGTTCTAAATCCGCGCGTTGGCCTTGTCCCATCGAGGTGTACGGCACACCTCAATGGGTTTAGAATATCTTTGCACATATCAAGAAACAGTCAAAGTTCTTTGTTGCCTACAGGGGCTCAAAACGTTCTAAATACATTAACATTAGGTATGGAGAGAATGTAAATCTTTTTCAAAAATTCGAAAATTTCTAAGAAAACTTGTTAATCTATTCAACAATCTCTGCCACAGCAATAAGCATTAATAAAAATTTTCAACATTGTACTAATGTTCCCTAATAGACCTACCAACGCCCCAAGATTTTCAAATTTTGAAATCGGCTTGGAGAAAATTCGTTATAAATGTGGAAAAACGGTTTGTCCTTTAAAACGGACGCTAGGATGTCTAAGATTAATAACAACAATTGCACTCTTCCTTGTTTACCAAGTAATTGTCAGATTAAGTCTACTGTGCTGTTCAGAATACTGTATGAAGTAATTTGATGATTAAACCAAACACATTATTGTAGTATTAATTACATGAATATTACTCAAATTTGTGTATTCAAATATTTGCTCACAATTTTGACCCAAGCATAGCCTAAATCTAAACATAATTAAAAAATCAAAAAATGTCTCAAACCCTGCCCATTTTCAATGGGCCGGCCCAAGCCCAGCAAATTTGAAACTCTGCTTCAGGATCTTCTCTAAAGTAGACACCGCAATATATATATATATATATATATATATATATATATACAGAGTGATTATTCATTAACGCAAAAAAGTAAAAGGCTGCTGCATGAAAAATTTTAAATATATTTTTATATACATGTATATTGATAAAGCGAATAACTATCACACATGGGAGTTTATCGTGAACTACAATAAATGCTGGATGAGTCCTCTTTCTTTCTCTATGATTAGTCGTAAACGACGGACCAAATTTGACAGTGCTGCACGCACTTCTTCAAAGGAGAACCGGCTGCATTAATCGATGATGCGTGTCTTCAAGTCGAACAATGTTGTTGGTCAATCAAAATGGTAAACTCTGCCCTTTAGATTGGGCCAAAACCAGAAGTTGAGTGGAGTAAGGTCAGGAAAACAAGCCGGCCACTGACACTTAAATCCACGGCCAATGAGTCGAGTTTCACCAAATGTTTCTTTTAAGAAATTTCGGACTGCCACCGCAAAGTGTGGTGGTGCACCGTCCTGTTGAAATATGCAGGAGTCCAGCTGATCATTTTGTTGAATTTGTGGCACAGCATGCTCTTTCGGCATGTTCAAATATCCTTTTCCAGACACATTTTCCTCGAAGAAGAATGGGGTTAGCACAACATTTGCAGACAGACCCATCCAGACACAGACCTTAGGGCTGTGAAGTGAAATTCTAACACTGATGAGAGGATTGTGCTCCACCCACATAACACACTTGTGTCAGTTTAGTGTTCCATCAAGTGAACAGTTTGCTTCATCACTCTAAATAATGTTCGGGATCAATTTTTGATTATCCAACAGCCATCGAGAAAAACAGAGTCGACTAACCTTGTCGGAATCGTTGATAGCTTGATTGACGTGTAAGTGGAATGGCTTCAAGTTCAACCACTGATGCATGATGTTAACAGCACTGGAATAAGGGATGCCTGTTGCTCTGGAAATGTTTCTCACTGATGATGTTGGCAATGACCCGCTCCGTGATCGAACATTTATATGCATGTGTCCATTGCGTACTGTTTAAAATGAATAGTCGTATAATAATTATGACTGTAAATTGAATTCCGCTTATATATGCGTGCACTCTGACAAATTTGAGTGCATACAGTTGATTGGTCAAATTTCATTGATAACCTCCTTTTTGCGTTAATTAATAATCACCCTGTATATATATATATATATATATATATATATATCAACTGACAAATAAAAACGTTTCGTCTATATTATAATAATCGTCAGTTTGCAATAGTTTTGCGGTAATAAAAGTTTACAATATACTACACTTTATAATATAATGGTATTGCATACACTAATATAATTTAATCTCATTCTTTCCTAAACTACATTGTTTATTCATGATGTTTTCTTTGTTATACTGTTTATTTAATGGAGCCTCACAGATCCTAGTGTNTTCAGATACTTTTTTCAATATCGGCCACTTAATAAATTTCTGTAGAATAAAATCTACAGATCTCTGGAATCTTTTGGAAGAACATGAATTCAAGATTTCAACAAAGACATTCCAACTACTTCAGCAAAAATTCAGCGATCCATTTGGAGTTGAATATGAGGCGATGTGGAATTTCATGAGAGATACTCAGCAGCATACTGGTAGGCAATTAACTATAAATATTGTCTTATTCAATACTTACATTTCCTATAAAAAATATGCTTTATCAGTAAAAAACCATGACTTTCTGCAGATATAAACAAGTTTTATGAACTATATAATTTCACCTAATTGATTTTTCAATTAGATTTGATGTTATATTTGTAACAGCAAAGGCTAAGAAAGTATTCATGCCTAACAGAATATTAGCAAGCACCCCTCCGTATTTTCTTAGTTGACCGGTTCTCGGTAAGTTTCATAACTTTTGATTGAGAACTCTAATGATCACCAAAATTTGTCAGATAGTACCTTATTTATTGGGCTACATACATCTTAATGAAAAAATATCAGTTTAATCACCTTTCAAAATTTTTATTTTTAATTTTTTCTAATTACAAATTTAATTAATTTTGCAAAAATTATTGCCGAGCTTCGAGAAATAACTTTTAGCCGACATTTTTTGTAAAGTGAGATAGAACAGAAGTTTTTCTATCCCAAAAAATCATTCCGTTGACTAGAAAATTGTCTCGGGGCTCTAGAATTTTTTGAATCCAAGCCTCAAAAACTTTTCCTGATGATAAGTTGAAGCTTGAAAGTATGTATGGAAATCACATGTGAGTTTGTAATTCATTTTTTCGTTTATATCAATGTTCCCCATAGACATGTGGGTATTTTGAAGTTATTACTACGCGGAAGCTTTCTATTTACACTCCTTTTCAATACATACCGTATATTCCACGCCTCTCTTTGTTGGATAGTTCGGATTTTCCCATTATTCAAAAGTTCAACTAATCTATTGACCTGGTTTGATTGATACTGTTATCTGAATAAAATTGAAATTGTACTGATGTTAGAATTCTTGGCTGAAAAACCTATACGAGCTAGTTTAGATGATGACTAATCATTCTTATCTACTCGTAGTACAATGATTTAATTCATTAAGTAGAGTTTAGAAATCCGATGAAATTTTTTATCGTGAAAAGAAAAACTCAAGCTAGGATGGTCAATTTGGGTTGTTTAACAATATATTGAGCATTAAAATTTTTCTCAGAAACTATTCTAAAAAGTTACATCCCCAGAACTTTTATTTTAAGGGCTGAATTCAAAAAATTCTAGAGCTCCGAGAAAATTTTTCTAGTCATCAGAATGATTTTTTCCGGATAGAAAGACCTTTGTTCTAACACACTATGCAAAAAATTTTGACTAAGTCATTTCTCGAAGCTCGGCGAAAATTATTGCAAAATTAATTTGAAATTACAAAAATTAAAAATAAAAATTTTGAAATGTGATTTAACTGATATTTTCATAAAGATGTTGCCTAATAAATAACCTACTATCTGACAAATTTCGGTTTCCATAGGAGTTCTCAATCAAAAGTTATGAAACTTGTCAAGAAACCGGTCAACTGTGAAAATTCGGAGGGAGTATAAAAAAAATTATTAATAAACAAATAAATACAATTAATTTTTTCTTCTTTGTTTATTTTCTGCAACTAACTAAAACCAATTTTTGAAGGCTAAACCATTGATGGAATCCATTGCCATTAAGTCGCTCGAGGATAAGGATTAGGTCAATATCTAACTAATTCAGTTAAGATAACCAATGAAGTTACTAATATTATCATGGGTGTTTCTCATTCAATTGTGCCAGTGAAACGATTTATGACTATATTTAATGGAGCATATCAACACGTATTTAATCAATATTCATGTAATTACAAAGCCAATATTACTTCTGTCTCTTGCATTGGCAGCCACTCAAGCAGAAAGTGCACATCATCATTGCTGAATTATGCATTGCAATTCGTGTTTACATGAGCATAAATATAACACATGTCATCATTCTACAACATTTGAATGCACAACGTTATAAAGTATTATCCAGAAAACTATATTTCATTCCATCACTTAAGAGGGTCTTAATGATTATTCTGCCAACACATAACGCTTGGAGGGGAGGAGAGTAATTCACTCAGGCGCTTTTGAGGATAGGGATACCAGTGATAACGCTACATACCGCTAATAGAATTTTCACCTCACAATTTTTTCTTAACAAGAACAGAGTTTTTTTTATATTTGTAAAATAATAGCAGGGAAATTAGTGCACACTTTCAATAATGTTACTATTCATGGACAACTAGGAAATCATGGTTTAGTATTTTCAAGTATACTCTTAAAAAGATCAATTTTTGTGAATTTTTGAAAGAGGTAACGTACGTTCCACTGCATCTTTCATTGTGCTCGTTGCCTAATAATAGGGCAAATAAAGTAAACTCTGCCCAAATTGCCCAATTGTAGCACTGTTGAGCCAGAACTTATTGTAGGCATCCTGCAAACATGATTATCGTTGCCTATTTATAAATTAAGCACTGCGAGAGTTATGCTATGCTATGCTTACAGTTTATGAGATTTCAATAGAATTGGATATAACTCCATTCCATACAATACCTCGACTTTACCCAAGAAAATATTTTCGAACCTAAGAGTTTAACATTGGATTATCCCTAATTTCTGATGAAAAGTTTAATTTTATTCTTTTGCTTATGGTTTAGGTCGCGATAGCGTGCAAGCAAGATATTCCCAATCCAAGCTTATTGAAAGTAGAACACTACAACTGCTGGGACCCGATGATCAGCAATTGATAAATGCATTAAAGCAGCGATTCAGTGCCGCTTCGCTTACCCAGTTTAACATCACTGCTTTGGAGGATCAGTTGGAACAGTTGGATTTTCAAAAAACAGGAGTGGTTCCAAAGAAAGAAGTACTATCTTAGAATTTCATATATATATATATATATATACATGTATATATACATGTATATATACAGTGTATATATATACGTAATGAGAGTAAATGGGTTGTTTTAGTTAAGAAAAATTTCAGAATCACTTCAGTTACCTGTGTATGGTCAGCTGCTGTCGACCTTACTCAATAGATGTGATGATGACAATAATTCCATGATAAAGTAAGAAGTTTACTTTTATCATGTTTTCAATCGTTTAAGTTTTATCGCAAGCTTTAATACTCTCTTTAGTTGGATGTCGTTCGTGAATTTCTTGGAGGCTGGTCAAAACCTGCCGAATTGCAGAGTGAAGATCATTAATGCAAAGCAAGATGAGAAAGATAAAAAAGATGATGATGAAATTGAAATCGAAATTGATGCTAACAAGGCAAGTGCTATTATGTCATCTGGGAAGGTTTTAATAAAAGTCAACTAATGTCTGAATTCTGAATGGATGTCAAATTCCGAATTTTATTGGATGTGACATTGAAACGAACCATGATTTTTGCGGTTTGCTATTTGACAACGCATGTTAAATGAACTACCGTATCATCGTTAACTGACCAAAATATCGAATGCCAATTCAAAAACGACACGATTTGATTTAAAGATTAAAACCTTTCGCCCGACCCGAACCTGACAAAAAGTTGACCAAACCCGACCCGACATCCACAATTTCACTCTGGCCTGATGTCGAGAATGCCAAATATTAAACCCGTGTAAATAGACAAAGGAAAGCAAGTTTCACAGTTATACAATCTCATTGCAGTACTATACGACGACAGTTGATTATTAAATTAGTGCAATTTTCTTTAAGTTCAAAATGTTGAAATGCATAAGCAATGAATTAATTTTAAATTTGTTTATTATCATATTTAGCAGTTTGAATATATTTGTAATGTTATAGATTGCCGAATTCAAGAAAAAACAGGAAGAAGAGACGAAGAAACGCACAGTGGCTGACTTACTAAACAAAGGGAAAGCAACGAAGTCATTCTTCTCGGCATTCTCCAAGAGTGCGAATCCTTCTCAAGTTACAGCACCATCAAGTCCCACTTCAGAGAAAGGAAAAATGTCACTGAAGGAGAAGATAGCAGCCGTTTCAAAGGCCACAGGTGAGAACTCTGTTCTTTCAGCATCTGGAGAGGTTGCTGTTCAAAAGACCGCCAATAAGCAACGTCTAAATTCGCCGTCTACGTCTCCTAAAACTTCCCCCAAAACATCTCCAAAGGGCTCCCCACGAAAGGTTTCCGGTGAACGCAGGATGTCACTTTATAATGGTGAGTAGTATTAGGTATTAATATATCTATAGAAGTTTAGCAGTAGCGTACACTAACAACATCTTATATATATATATATATATTGGGTTAAGGAAATCATAAGCTAAATTTTTAGGAATTCCAAAACGTGTATCCCTTCCACCTTCTAAGCAAGAGGAAGGTAAAGGACATTCTCACCTTACACAAAACACTCATGCATCAGTTAAACTTAAACCATTGGTAGGTCACACAAACGAAGGTGCAACCAGTTTTGCAAAGGCTCCTAATGAAGCCTCCGGTAAATTCACTTCATTCTTGCATGTTGCATGCTAAGTTGTTAAAAAACGGGCGTAAACCTCTTAGTTACTCAAAATCGAACATGAAACACATATTTCGAAAGTTAATTGTGTGTATTAAGAACTTACTAATCTGTTTTCGTTAATCCCAACCTGATTTTTCGAACTAAATGATTGGATTATGTAACTTTAATCCCGTATTTCTATCAACTAACTCAAATACTATTTCTATTAGCTACTGGTCAAAAACGTCGCTCATTTAAAGGGAACAAGGCTCCTCTTCCTGATATTCCCATAAAGCAGAAAGAAATTCAAAACATAGAAGAACATCGCAAGTCTAAAGAAGACATTTTCACTAAACTTAAGGACTCGCTTCCAAAGAAGACATCCCCAACCCTCGAATTAGAATCGATTCGAACAGAATCAAACGATCAGCATGAAACGGACAAAACCGATTCAATAAGTCCAGCCAGTATGCCCAGGTCCGTTGTGTCAACACAACTTAAGAAATCCAGAAGCCAAAGCACGATTTCTAGCAAGAGAAAATCCCGTCGATCTCGACCAATCTCAGCAAATGCTCTTTATGAAGGTCTCAAAAAGAAGAAAGGTTTGAACTTTTTTAGGATTGAGTAACATAAGTAAATGATTTAAGTAAATCATTCTCATCAATGCATTATACAATGTATAATCAAATCAGTCTGTGGTTCAATGGGAAGAGCGTAGAATCATTACTAGTCTATGTTTGTAGCAGTCTAAGTTAAGTGGCTTACTAGCCCTACTTAAAATGCAGAAAACTTTTACTATATTTGTTATATCTTTGGAAATCAGTTGATTGTTTTTAAGCGATAGCTGATTTGGCTCGATTGTCAATAACTATTGGTTAATGTGCCACAAAAGAAGGCAATCCTAGTCATTTTGTAGCATTTTATACAGCATGTACAATGTACATCTGCTCATCAAATGATTTTGCTGCTCACACGATAAGACTATGGCCTAAAGAATTACGGTCTGTATAACTAAAACCTATTCATGCTAATCATAAAGTTGTTTGATTGGTTGATTACATTAACGATTGAATTGCAGTTTGAAAATTCTAGAAATATATAGAATGTATGCATTTAGGTTCTTCTGGAAAGCTTGTAAACGACTCCAGTGAAAAATCCTCCGGTATGTCGTTCAGATAAATTTACGTTGTATTATATATTTTCATTTCAGCAAAAAAGTTTTCGAAAAGTAGGAAGCTTTATTGAGGCGGAAATTGGCAACTTCCACAGTGAAAATTATTCAAATTTATTTGATGAATATCTCAAAATACAATATTTACTGCATTATTAATTTAACAAACATTTTTTAAGTGTTCACATGCATAAGAAATCATCGAAAAGTTCATATATTTTATAAATCCATGTTTATTATTAGAAAGAAAACCAAATGATAATGTATTTTTTTAGAAGTAGTGAGATGTAGTTGAAACAGGGGGTTCAAAGGAAGGGGCAAGAGGTTCAGGCTTCCTCTAAAATAAGAAAAACTCAATACATTTAAGTAGTGACTTTTGTAATTATGCGATAATACGAGAGATATCGTATTTGAATTGCTTATGAAATACCTTATCATGTGATAGTATAACTTTGAAATTTACCATTCTAGAAAACTATTTTGCTCCATATTCCATTATATCACAAACAATTGCATGATTAAAGCACTGTATCAAACTAGTGTGTCGGCTGTTGAAGATAGAGTAGGCCTGCAGTTTTAGCTTATAGAGTTCTTACTGAATGTCATGGCTAAGCAATGTAGAAAATTTTAATAAATTCGTTTAGTAAATATAATATATCTTTCTAAACTATCAGAAATATATAATACTTGAAAAGGGGGTTTTGTGGTAGTGAATTTATTTTCCAAATCTTTAATTTGATTTTTTTCTATATTAAGAAGATGCCAATTTCTTTCTTACGGTAATGAAAAATTAGATTGCATGTATACTTACACGGATGTTATCTCCTAACCACATGCCCATAGTAATTGTCCTTGCTAGATTAAAAAATGTTGTAATCACTAAAACTAAATTAAATTGTTGATAATGAATCATTGTGTGTGGTGGTCCTATCTCACTTTCACATTGATAAAATCAATTGCCAATGTATATGTATATGGCAAAAGTTCCCGCTTCCTCAAACCCTGAGTTTTGATTGATTAAAGTACGGATTTTAAACAAAAATCGTTACGTATTAACGTATTCACGAAATGATAAGCCTCCTATATAGAAATTCCATTCAATATACTACCTTATACATTCTTACATGTATGTGATGCATTGTTTAGACTCAAATTAGGATTTGCAAATTTAAGATATAAACTAAAATTTTCTTCTTACTGAATATTTGATTGCATTTCATTGACGCATTATAACATCAAAACAACGATAATGTATTGAATCTATTAGTTTAATAATGTACTTTTAGAACATTAAAAACATTAAAAATATTTAATGTCCATTTTGACTAAAATCTCTTTCTGACTGAGCAGAAGTTGCTTGGGTGGCATATATCTTCAATGCAACGTTGAATAGGGGCTTCTATTGAGATTTCAAAAATGTATATTTACAAACTTGTTATAATTCATTTTATTCAGCCCGTTTTTGTCCTAAATTTCCTAAATTTTGGGCCTCGCTGGTGTCCATCACTGCTGTTAATACACTTTGCAGCCGTTTCCTGTGAATGAAACATCGAGTTTGGAGACTTTTACATGTTATCTGTAGTATCCTAAGAACATATGTGCGTTCTCTCATGATGAAAAGAGTCCGAAAGTACAAACTGTTGAAGAGAATTTGCGTTACCTAGTATTCTTACTTGCTTTTTTGGGTAGGAAAAACTAATTGTGCAAATCGCTTGTATGCATTCCATAAAAAAATCACTATCAGACTAAAGAATACATTTGAAAGTTTCTAGGAACTGTACAACGTACAATTAACTATTTGAAAAGAAATTCATTAAATTTTTTTTTTAATTAAAGAGTTCGATATGGTAGTTTTGATATCTGTCATTTTTATTGAAAATAATTTTTGATGTTTTTGATTAATTTTTTGGCCTCATATTAAGTAACTATATTTATATATTTTGTTAAAATTTCTTCTAATTTTGAATAATACTCCTTTCACACATTATTATTATTGTCGTTATTGAAATATATATTTTGAAACTAATAATAGAATTTAATCAATGCAAAATATAATGAGTTTTTTTAGTAATTTATAACGTTTAGTTGCTATTTAAAATGTTCAATTTTTTGAAAACTTTCTTTAGTCAGAATATTTTTCTATACAGCATTTCAGGACTTTTATATATTCTGTTCTTACAAGTTGTATCGATGTAATACTATTATGTATTTAAAAGTCATTTCTAGCATATGTTTTTCAATTTCTAATGATTTTTCTCTGCAATTATCTGCAATAGATAACTAAGGCAGATTTTTATTTTAAAACTTGCTGACGCAATTGATCGAAGTAACTCCAAAGAAGACATTTCAATTCGTTTGTATTAGTATTAAATCATTAAGATTAATTTTGAAAATTTACTTGCCGAGATTTTACGGTAGGTCTGCACCTGCACATCCCACCCTGACCCATATCACCTAGTTTCTGCCAATGCGTTAGTTTCTATAGCTTGTCGCATTTTTCATATCATGTTTATCCAATTAAGTTTAATTCTGAACACTCTTTACTCTCCAGTCTTCTATTATAGATGAATAGCTATTTCTAAGTCACCACCTTTAATGTATTTCAATGAAAACTTGACTTCTTAAAAATATTATACTTTGCCTATTTTTATTGTTCAGAGAATCAGAAAGTCTGAAGTCAATTGGAGAAACACCAACCCTGTTAAAGAGGTTGTGGCGTGAAATGCTATTTCGTTAAAAGTGCGTCTTTAAATTATGGCAATCATTGGGCACTCATTTTTTCTTTATCACATGATATTTTAAAATTATGGAAATCTTTAGTGGATCTTGAACACTTAACATTTCTTAAAGAAACCATTACAAATTTCATGAAATACCTCCAAAGTTTTGGGAAAAATCCAATAACTGTTTTATTGTTTTGTTTTTATCAAATTCCTAAAATCAGTTTCTGATATTAGGTTTCACTGGGACTGTGTCGGTAGCGGTCCTATGTTCTGAGCCTCAATTCCTGAAAACTCCAAACTTTAGGACCGTTTATTCTCATATTACTTTTCACGTAGCGCACTTTTTAATCATAATTTTGTAGATTAATTTCTGAAATTCCAAAAACTCATTCTAGGGCAGTGATTCTCAACTTTTCTTGGACTGTGCCCCTCAATACAATTTCTAATGTGGTGGTGAGCCCCCAACTAAATATTTGTCCGGTCATAAACTTTATAAACTAAAATTGTCGACAACTTCCTTAATATTTAAGCTGTTTGGACAATTTTAGTATCATTTTAAACCTCTTTCTTAATTCAAAGCAAAAGTTCAAGCTTCTAATCACGTGCAAAATTTGACTGATTTATTGAAAAAAATTCATTATTCCCGAAAAACTAGATGACCCTTGGCAAATTTTCATTCGCCTCCCGAAGGGGTCGCAACCCACAGGTTGAGAACCGCTACTCTAGAGTCTTGTTTTAAATTTTCACCAGGTTCTCAAATAATCACGAAGCAAAAAAAATTTTACATAGCAATTTTCATAAAATATGACAAAATGCTACGTACATCTTGTTTTAAACTTTTTACACCATTCTAAATGAATCAACTGAAGCTACAAAATCATCGCGTTTGTGATAATACATTGTTAATTAATAAAAAAATTCAATCATATAGCGTTTTGCAATAGCATAAAACGCTTGAAATGGGAAAACCATTGCCTGATTCTATTATTTCGCAAGTCATTATTCTGCGAAAACAAAATTATTCATGGAAGAAAATAGTAGAAGTTCTCGAATTAAAAAACAGATCTTTAGCCCAGTCTGCTTTTGCGAGATATGAGAGAAATGGTACATTTGCAGCTGGTAAATCAACGGGGAGAAAGAAAAAATTAACAAAAAGAGACGAAAATTTACTGGTACGTCGTGTGAAAAATGACCCAAAGCGAAGCATAAAGCGTGTCACTACTGAGTGAAACAGTTTTTCTTGCAGTTGGACAGTCTCGGTTCGAACTATTTGCAGAGTTCTGCATAAAAACGGAACTTTCGGCGGATCAGCCGCCAAAAAAACCCACTTTGAAGAAGAAAAATGCCCATGTCAGGTTAAGATGGTGCCGACAAAGACCCAACAGAACAGTTAGCGACTGGAAACGAGTGATCTTCAGTGACGAGACCCGGGTAAAACTCAGTAGCGATGGAAGCGTACTTGTTTGACGAAAAAATGGTACCCGATTGTCAGATGCACACGTTAAGTCAATATCCACAGATAGAAGATCCATTATGTACTGGAGTGCGATCAGTGCCGATGGTAAAAAGTTTTATATTCTTGACCGAATACTCTTAATTCATCAGGGTATGTTAGTTTGTTGGAAAATGCAAAAGAGGAGATTCTTATGCCTGGGTACGTTTTTCAACAAGACAATGCACCCATACATAAATCCAAAATAGTCAAAGATTTTTTATGAAGAAAACAACATTGAGGTTGAAAACTGGCCCCCATATAGCCCTGATTTAAACGTGATTGAAAAATCAAGTTATTTCTTGGGAGAACCTGGATTTTGTTGTTCGAAAAATTTGGAACTCGATTTCTGAGCTAACAATAGAAAAATTATACCAAAGCATGCCAAATAGAGTAGAAATGGTTCTAAGAAGACATGGACGATGTATTAAATACTGAAAACTGTTTTATTTTTGTTTTTCTCTAGAGTTTTTTTTATTTTGAATATAGGTGTACGTAGCATTTTGTCACCCCAGTGTATTAAGTTTAATCAGTTTTCAGCAAGTAATAAAATTACAACTTTAAGCTCAATTTTACCATTTATAAATGTCGTTGTTATCAAGTCATTACCCACTACCAGGAGAAAAATATGGGTCATAGAGGGAAGCAATGAAACAATATCGGAAAAATGCATTGTTAGCTTGTTTACCTCGCATGGAATTTGCAACTCCAAATACACAGAAACCTTGAAGCTACTCAACATGTCAAATGTCAAGCAATATTGTACTGGAACAAATCCATTGAAAATAATATGTTCAATGGATTTGTTCCTGTAAAATACTGGCCCTTTTTAAAAAATGGTTTTGGGCAACTTTATATCACTTCTGATTAGTTTTAGCACCCTATTCATTAGAACTGTTGACATATTTTTTACACAGTAAAATCCAGGTTCTAATTCATGAGCCTACGTATTTCAAGAGACTGGGATAAGCATAGAACTATCATTATAAGTAATTGGATCGAGCCCACGGAAGTAGGTTTATTGTTATTTCTTAATACTTTTAAACATTTCTATATACTTTGAACCATTTGCGTGGTAATTGCTGGTAATTTTGAAAAAAATCACGTAAATGTTGAAATAATGGAGGTGTGCGCCTTTGGGGTCAAAAACCGGCTACAGCTGCGGTGGAGTAAGCTAAATAAAGTACTTGCATACTTACAGAATAAGTGTTTTATGGCGAAAATCACCAATATAAAGTATCCCTCGAAAGTTTCCTGAATTTATTTTTGTATACAAAAATTACAATGTGGCAAAAAATATTGCAACCACTCCATAAGTAGCTGTTTTGCTGGACGGGACAGGCACACACAGGCTACAGGCTGACTTGGAACATCAGGACTGAGAATTGTGCGCCGGGACAAAATAAATAAATTGCGGGCCACAATTAGGTAATCTTGCAAAACAGTACATTTTATATAATTTCCAAGCATATTATCAGTTTTCTTTACAGCTGTTTCAACAAACTATCACTGAATTTGACATTCATTTTGTTTCTTGCAATACGCTTTGTATTTTTCTAGTATTTTATTTCTATTTTTGGGAACATACTCATTATTGGACTAAGGGTTTGGAGTGGACTGCAACTGCAAGTAAATTAGGTTGAGGGCTGTGCTGAACCTGTTTTTAAAGAATTACGTGGGCTGTAGGGCTGACTTACCAAAAAATATAATGGGTCCCCTTCATCCCTGAGAGTATTTGATGTGGATTTCGTTTTTGATCTAGCCAGCTGAGCCACCGCTGCCGCTACCGACCATTTTGGACATTAGCACCATATAACGTAAATACCAGAGGTGAACACCTACACCTCTAGTAATAGAAGGTATGTCTTGGTACCACATAAGAAAATAAGACTAGAGTATTTAATGAGACTGATAACAAGAGATTGGGACCACATGAGATTGGAATCACCAACTTTTGAAATTCTTGGAAATTATTTAGACACATCATATTAATTCTCGTGTTGCCTTTGCTGATTACATGCTGGTTTTACATCCAATTTTTTATGAATTTTAGAGTATCATTTACTTTATTCGTTCTTATTAATTATATATTATTGAAATGACCTAATAATCTTAGAAATACAAATTGATATTTTCTAACCTCATGATTGCATTCATGATGATGTCTATAACAATTTAATTGAAAAACCCGATTTTGTACAACCTTTAGATAATTTTGCTGTAAGGGGCAACGCAATTTCCTTGCATATGCATAAAGCGAGGAAATATACAGGTAAAGTTGCATGTAATAGTAAGCAATTATTCAGACGTTTTGTAGCTGACAGAATGAATGCCACCTCTCTCTAGTATATTTCTAATTGTCACCAGACTGATTATTTAGAGGAAGAGTCATTGGAACGGAAACAGAACAAAAAACGTGCAGTAGTATCAAACACACGACCACCTGCTGATTCAAATGCATCTGTACATCCTAGACAAAAACTTTCTAATGATCGAAGTTAGTTATTGTTAATACTAAGGCAATGTTTAAATTTAACATCTAATCTGAAACAGAGAATGTGCATTTGACACTTAAGAAGTACTTGAGCAAAAATAATTGACGTTTACATTCCAAAAATTACTATATTATCTTATTATTATTATTGTTATTATTATTATTATTATTATTATTTATTTATTTAGTTTAAAAATATACCATGTTTCTATTTTCAAATTGAAGTCATATCTATTGACTATTTAGATAGTTCATCTCGAAAAAAAACCTCGCCTGATTCTGGAAATAGTTCATCAATTAGTTTTTATGATGACCGACAACCTCTAAAACAAGATGTTGATCAGACGATCCCCTCAGACGGCATATTTAAGCCATCTATGATAAACAGACGTCGCCCGCAAGTTATTGACACAGAGGTGAAGTTAGAGGAATTCGACGAGCCCAGTAAGTAGTTATTGTCCATGAGATTCTGTAGGGGATTAACAAAGGATTAAATATGAATTTAGATATTTCAATTTCCAAATAGTGCAATTTTGAACAAATAAATATAAATGGTTAACCAATAGAAGTTATCTTGTAATCCACATGAGACTATGAAACCAGATCATTTAATAACATAGGAATAAAACCAAATGTAATGAATCACTTTGACTAGAAGCATTACTCTAAGGTCCCGAATCATCGGGACCGCCCGAAACTTGATTTGGCTTTAAAATGGCATACCCCCCCCCCCCCCCC
>CABFPE010000530.1:389062-408096 GCA_900660155.1 Hofstenia miamia | reverse complement strand
CCCCCCCCCCCCCCCCCGCCGATAATTTGGACCTTCCTTTTTTGATTTGCAGATTTTCATTTTTTAGAAAAGCTCTTTGAGTTATACTATTGTACAAATTTGATCAATAGATTAGGATTAATTGAGATTACTTTACTCAGACATTTGGATAATTTAAAAGAAACCCAAATAATTTTGGCAACCCCGTTTTTGATATATGCAAAAATGATTAGAAATCGCAGACTCCCCGATAATTCGGAACCTCAGAGTAAGCTTTTGTCTGGCAAAGCCTCATTGTCAAACTTAAGAAATTGTGAAAAGATTTAACTGGTATTACTATTGAAATGGATTTGCGTTTCACACTCAAAATTTTTAGTTTATCCTCCACCTCCTGCAAACATGAAGCCAACTATGGTGAAGATTTCTAATTCAGTAACAGTTCCGCTGTGGCCTCCAGATGAGCTACACTTGAAAACAATTCACCAGCAGCCTGTTAAGCACAAGATTCGCTTAGATTGGGTGTAAGTAGAGTTTAGGGTTTTTTAAATTTTCATGCACTAGAGTCCTATAGGAATGAGATCAAAAACAAATATTATAATTTCTAAACTAAAATATGGCTGTAAAATGTACATTCACCTTGCAATTTGATTAATAATGCGTAATTTTAGCACATTTAATCTCAGTACTAGTTCAAGAATAGATGTCCGGGAACGAGAATGGAACTTGGACCAATATGATCGGGCCCAAATCTCACGGTTTAGGACCGAAAGTGTGTGGTCGCGCAGGTCTCCATCATATAGATGCATGAGCAAGTTGTGTAAATTAACAACTTGATAATTTAGCGGAAAAGTTTTATGTAATCATATGAAATGTACTGATTGAGTTCTATGTGCTTGAAAACAGCCCACAACACAGCTATATTTTGGCTAGGCCAAATTAAAAATCGTAATCACCGTTTATGTCCAGCATAGACTCATATAATAGTCTGAAAACAGCGACAACCCATCCCAGCATTGTCAATATATTAGGAAAGGATTCTTGCGAATATTTATTTTTGGTTAAAATACTTCCAAATAATATACGTAACTGATTTATTCCTGAAATTGTACATAAAACCGAATATACAGCCTTGAACACAAAGAAAGGTCGTACATCTAACATTGTAAATACAATAACCGCCAAAAATTGTCAACAGCTAAATAATGTTGCTTAGTTAAATTCACTATCTTACATATCCACACAAGACTAGCAGCAAAATACCTCTTATTCTTGAAAATATGGGACACAAACCTACTCCCAATCATGTCAAGAAACAAGTGATCCGAAAATTCCAGATTTGGCTATTTCAAAAAGAAATAGAGGAGCATTTAATGATCTCAAGATTTACTGTCTTTAAAACTGAAGTCTAAATTTAATGAGTAAATCTATGATGTGGTCCACCAAATTCCACAGAATGATCCAGATGCTTAATACAAAGGAAATCTGTAATTTATGCAAATATCACCAAGAGAATTTTCGAAATATTTGGAGTGATAGTCAGAAGTTTTCATTAGGACGCATCTGCCAAAGTCACACTAAAAATAAAGAATACCTATAAAATATTAAAAGCAAGTGTATTTCATTTCAATTTTACTTTGTAGGTGTTTCAGTTTTTATTGTTAATAAAATTGAGTTAATTTATATTTTATACCTAATTTGCAACCTTTATGTTCAAGGCTGCAGCTAAATACCTAAATGACGCAAATTTTCACTTTACTCAACTCTATTGTAAAATCAAATATTTCTTTCATTTCATAGAATTCTACTAAAATTTACCTTAAAAATTAACATGAAATGCCACTAAAAACATCTACCAAGGCTTGAACCAACTATCTATCACATTGTGCCCTAGTACAATCCCACATAATCTCAACGTACTATTCGAATAAGCTTGACTATGTGCTCTAACATGGAGATCTGCTATTATATTGTATAATAGCAGAACTCCATGGCTCTTATCAACGAAATAGCAATATCTTTTAAACTCTCTTGCAACATAAAAAAATTATTAAATTCATTTTTTCATCATTTTCTGAACAATTATTGTATCAATAATAGTTGCATTATGTGAATAATTAACCTTTGCAAACTGTCGAAATTGATTTAGCTATGGATATCGAGGTAATGACTGCAGGAATAACATTATGGTAATTCCCACAGGAGAATTAGTGTATTTTGTCGGGAATGTTGTCATTCTACTGGATGTTCAGGCCTGGAAACAGCGATTTTATCTGGAGCATACATCAAATGTTCGCAGGTAAGCGACTACGCATACTTTATTTCTTATTAATTTTAAAATACCTTGTATAAATCGCCTATAAAATATTCTCAATGGTATGGAAATGTTGCAATTCGAGAACTGCACCAGACAATCTCAAGGAGCTTTCTCCACTACAAACCCCACTCTGAAAGAGTTTTGAGATCGACGGGTGATAAATTACTATAAGTTCGTAGTTGTCTAACTAATTCTGGACATCGTGCTTTCTTATTTTGAGCCCCGTACAAGTTCAATGAATTTCCTACACGAATAAATAATCCCTCAAGTCTGTCTGCTTTTAAAAAAGAGCTTAAAACCCATTTATTTACTGAATTTGTAAATAACCGGAATAAATATGTGTTAACGTAATTGAATACCCTAGGGTAGATTGTTGCGCGGTATAAGATTATACATATATTTTACTATATAATTATAAATCAGATATTCATTTACAAAAATACTAATTGTTTTAGTGAAATCTTATGAAGCATTTATTGCTTTCTTTATGCACTCTGTTTACAAATTGTTCGCAGAGTTTATAATGAAATTTTTGAATTCTTGTTTAGTATCTGCAGCAGCTTGAGTGGTGAGTTGGTTGCATCTGGACAAGAAGATAGTGTATCAGACAAAGAAGACTTGGTAGGAATGGCAAATACATTTTGTATATACGTAAATTGCTTAGGGGCACATAAGAATCTGGAACACCAGCAATCTTTCAACTGTTTTTGTTCTGAGAGATTCATGTCTTCAGCTCATGGTGTCTTGCATTGCATTCATAGATGATGTAAGATTCTTTTGCTATGTACCTTTACGTATTTTTCAATGCAAGCTGTTTTAAAATGTCCCATAAATAACGCATTTTACACATATGTTTTTTTTATTTACGTATTTAACAGCATTGTTATAAACTGTTGTGCTCATGTACAAACTTTGTATTTTCATAACACAGAATTAAATTGCTAATTAGTTAAAAAACTATAATGCTTCAATTTTTCAAATGTTTGGAGTTGCTTCAGCAATATAGGCGACTGCTTCTACCGAATACTAAGAAATTCGGTTTTCATTTTATTTTTCGGGTCTGTTTCGCTTTTGAGTGAAACGCGTTTTTTTCGGGAAAACGCGATCACTAAAGCATAGATTACTTTAAAATTTATATATAGATAGTAAATTTTCATCACAAAAATTACAGGTTTTCAAAAAATTCATGGTTGGGATGAACGGGAAAATATTGAAGGCAATTAGTTTGACTGAGCTGAATATAAATATCTGCATATTTCTCATTTTAAGTTTTTGAATAAACCATGCATTGTGAACATATAAGTTTTGTTCGAATTGAATAAATGCCAGTAAGCTTTGGCATGTATTGGTCACAAAGCTATTAGCTTATTTATTTCTGATTATTTTATTGAAGTTAAAGAAGTCATTTTAGCATCTTCTTGCAGCAATAAACCATCCAGTTGGACACAAAACTTTGTCTGTGTGGAATATTCAAGAATCGAAAGTGTTTTGTCAAGTTAATATTGATACAGAAGTTATATGCACGTTAAGTGTACATCAAAATGACGATCTTGGCATAAGATTGGTCACTGGTGGCAAAGAGCATCTAAGCTTTTGGGACCTAGAAACAGATGAAAATGGACTTCCTAAACTTAATGAATCTATGCCACAACTCGAGGTAATACATTATTTTTCAAAACATGAAGTCAGCATGAGTGCAAAAATTTGTCATTACTTACCAACTTAGCTTTGAAATTTAAAAGTATTTTTTCTATTTTTGGCCTCATCCTGCATTTCTATAGGCTGTTTATATAGAATAAAAATCAATTTTGTTTTTAATTTGATCTGTATTTATATTCTGCTACCTGGGCTTAAAATTTTGCAGCATTCCTTTGTAAAGACATGATTTTTAATTTAGGAAAATGCTAAAGCAAAGTTCTGCATCACATCAGTGTTTGATTCAAATGGGATTTTGTACACTGGGGATTCATCAGGAGCCGTGCTTGTGTGGAATGACATGAAATGTGTAAAACGTAATTCAAATTGTCATGAGGTAAGCTTTTATAATGATGTCTTTTTCTACTTACACTAGAATATATTTTAATAACTTTGCAATTTCGCATTTTCAAATCATATTATTTCTATATGATTCATAAATTTCGAGTGCTGGATTGGCTTCCAAGGAATGTATGTACATAATTTAGGAATCTGTTAAACCGTTTTCTTTGAATTAATATTAATTGATTTTCCCTTTTCATTTGTACTCCATTACAAAACCCTATTTGTCAGACGCACGTATTGTAGAAAATTAATGGTACACAAATCCAAAAATTTTATCTGTTTACATTATAGAACCATGTTGAATTTCAAATATCGATTTTTTCATCAACTAGTGGTTAGATTTAAATTATACCCTAAACTTAATAATTTACAATAACATATTTTCTAATTTAATGCATGTAAATGTTGAAAAACCTCTTTATCAATTTCTGTATGAAATGACATCAGTTGTAGCCTATACATGTGATCTACCCCGAATTGTATGATTGTGTTACAAGCATGTATACTAAAACGATATTTTGGTGTGTTTTAGGGTTCTATATTCTGTATTCTTTTTGGGGCAGGGGAAATAATTTTCACTGGTGGACGTGATGGCATCATTAAGGCATGGCGTATTCCTGCGAATATTGAAGATGCACTAACTCTTGTCGGTTCAGTTTCTGTAAGTTATTCAATTTTTATTAATGGATTTTTTCAAATATTAAATTTATTGTTTCTTTTTTGTCTGACCCTAAAAATCGTAATTCTTGAATACTTAAATGCAAGTCTTAATATTTCAAATTTAGATAAACAGAGGTCATGGTGCTCCTCGTATGCTCCAGGTGATTGGTAGCACCTTGTTCGTTGGTGCTACCGCTAATGCTATTCTTTCCACAGAATTTTCGGACTCATCCTCTTCGTTGACGTTCTCTTCATTCAATTTTATCACACAGGTTTGTTTTAAAACAATTATAAAATGAGTTTTATCCAATAATTAGTACAATTTTATTTACATCTATATGCTGCTGGGAAATCTCCTGTTTCTAAAGTAATGTTGTACATCTGACTCTATATTTATTATTATAATTTTTTAAGCATTTATTCATTTTAATTAAATAACAATATAGTTCATACTGATAATTCTCACAGTAAAGAAGAAGTGTTTTAGGGTCATTATGAAAATATTCGAGGTATTTCACGTGTCAGGAACAAGCTACTTCCAGACTATTTCATCTCCACTGGCTTGGATGGAATGATTATCTTATTTAATCCAAAAAATCGCAAAATTGAGTGGAAATACTCTATAAAGGTATCAAAAGTATTGCGAATATAGCGCTTGTTTTTTTTAAAGTGATTTAGTTAAATTTGGAACTTAAAAATTATGCTTCTGAATGTATTTAAACACTAAATTTTTTTGGATCACTATTAGTTTGTGTTAAGATATGCTTGTAGTTATCTAAGATAAGATTTTTAATTTCAATTGTATTATGAGACCAAAGTAATACAATATTTTTCGGTCACTACATTCAAACCTGTTCACGGGTAAAATAGATTCAGGCCAGAGATATAAAAGGACCTAAATTTTAAGTCCTATTCTAAATTAAGCTTAAAAGTAATAGGCGCCAGTCAAACCCAAGCCCGCAGAATCGCCAATTAGGAGCGCAGCACAGTTCTAGTCCAGCAAGAGACCAATATTAGGACACATTTTCCTTTAAAAATTTTCATGTTTGTGCTAAAAAAACAAATTATGCTTCTTTTTCTCAGAGTGCATCTTAAATACAATTTACTTATAAAGTAAATTAAAGTAGTAATGTAAATATGGTGCTCAGATAACCCTAGACAAACCTAAGCTTGATCTAAAATGTGAACCTACTAGTTTAATCGAGATTGAATTTATTAATTGAGTTAAAATCCAAGTCCTGCCCAATTCATTATTATCTAGGTCTACTCTACTTGTATCTCTGATTTAGACACATCAATACCCAATTCCATATTTTTTAATATAAATTTTGGAATTTATGGTGTTACTTCATAGTTTTAGAATACTGCACCAACATGTATAGATGTTTACAAAGATCCATCAATGTTAGTCATGGGGACAAAAGATGGAAGGTGAAATTTTTTATAATTATTAAATAACCCTTACTACACTTAATAAATATTCTAATGAAGAATATTCTAATCTGAAGTAAATGATTGAAAACAAATACCACACTCAAAATTTACCATAAATTTAAATTTTAAGTCCATTCAAATAATATTTTTAATGAAGATAAATCTTTTCATAAAGCTATACCGATTTATAGAAAAATGTTGGAATCACTTTCACAGCCATTACATTTTTATATTTGTTTGTCAGCATCAATAATACTGTTGTAGTTTTCAGACGAATAATATATATATATATATATATATATATATATATGTATGTATTTAGCACATTAAAAAATTCCACTTCAATAAAATTAACTTAGATTTATTTAGCTTGATAATGCTGAGGATTAAACAAGACGACATTTCAGAATTTAAGCTAAAGGTTGCGAAAGATAAAATTAACTGCATTGCGTTTTCACCAGGTTCTAGTTTTTTAAAATAGACTCGATCTATTTTATTGCATGATTATTGTTTAAGAATAACTTAAGAAAATGCGGGATCATTAGTACTTTACCCTAATTAAATGTATTTTAAGATTAAATTTGTACAGAATTCAAACCTGAATAACAACAACAAGATGTCATCATCATAAAGTAGTTTTCAAACTGTTTTGAGGCAGAGATCTCTCAATGAATACTTATGCAATGATTTACTGTTCCAAGTATTTAATACAGTACATATTCTAATAATAATTTTAGAAACATTATTATCAACCAGCTTGTGCAGTACTGGTTATGCAAAATAGAGTGACTTTGGCCGTTTGGCAATAAATTGTAAAAACATGTTTATAACTAATAAACGAAAACTCATGAACTCGAATACACTAATCATGTATGTTTGAATATGCTGAATTACATCGAAAATTATTTTTTACCATAGTGTATGTTGAAAGTACTACTTGTAAGTACAATATTTGGTACTGTTTCAACTTTGACTCTGCCTAACATTTACAAAATCATAATATCATGTCAAATGAATTGCTAAGTACAAACTAACATAATATGATAAGAATCTACCTCATGGATCATGGTGAAGACAATCTAATACAAATGATCAAAACCCTTCTTCAATTTTGACAAAATTATATTGAGTTTAACCCCAACGAGCATGACTAAGTCAGAGACTGGAAACTACCCTTGTGGAAAAATGACACAAAAGTAATGAGGCAAATATACGATATCAAGAGTAAAAGTATGTTTGAGTTAAGACCGAAATACAACAAATTCTATTAATAACGGAATCCAGGCCTAATATACTAATATATAATGAAGTATATTTGAGCCTATCTTCCTGAAGAACATTTAATGGTCAGATCCTCCAAATTGTGGCAACTTTTTGATCCCATATTTGCAATGAATGAAAACATTAAGAAATGTAGATCTGCATTTTGAGGAAAGTGCAAACCAAATGTAGAGTAATGCATAGATTAAATTATACAAATTATCCAACCATCGCTAAGTATTGTCCATGTTTACATTTAGAAGCATACATGTAGTTAATCCCACATAGGGTATTCCTAGAATTTATTTTCTCTAAGTATAGCAAAAAAACTAATAAATGAGATAACTGGCCAAAGGAGGGTGACATGGGCCACGACGAATTTTTTTAAAAAAGCGTAAATTATGATTATGTCTTATGGATACATGATTGGTCTCTGCGTGAGAAATTGAAATTGAGGCAGCAACTACTAGATGAAGTTATATATATTGAATTAGGTAAATTATTGCGCTTTAGTGACCCTTTAATTACAAAAAAATCAAAATATTATATTTTATTATTATATTTAATGATCACAAACGTAAGCATTTGTAAAACCAGTTAACACAAGTAATTTTTTGAAACCATCAATTGGATCTTGAAAATTTGATTAAACACAAATCATACTTGCGTCATTTGTATGTCATTAAATTCATTTCATTTATGTTTCATGTGATAGAATCTGATGTAAACGAATGCCTTTCATTCTCATACATGTAGCATGATGTTGGTCATTAGTGTACAATTGTTCTACATTTAAGTTAATTTAACAGGAATATTCACACAAATCCTGCTAACAAAATCTGCTTAACAGATTATGAATTTCTAAAAATTTAACATGTTTCAACAAAAAATGTTAATGTAAACCTTTTCAGAAACTAAGAGACATTTTAGAAAAACAAAGATTTTGCATGGCAAATTCAATAAAATGAAAAAATTAGATAAAAACCGCAGTCTTTTCAAGGAAATAATGATTTAATTCACTTTCTTTAAGCGTCAATTTCAACTATTAATCCAAAGCCTCTCGTACGCAAGTAGAATTTGCTCAGGTTTCTGGATGTTAAAAGGTTTTGAAATCAATTGTCCAATGGCGAGCCATCTCATGTTGAGTCACAGACAAACAGAAATTGGCAAGAACTCCCATAACATAGGATCTGTGAATGCAACTCCTAGTCGACCTAAAGAACTGGTATCCGACTGTCCAATAATCCGCACATTACATCTTGTAAAGTTTTGGTAGAATTTAGCAATAAAAAATTAATTCATCAGAAAGTATGCTCTTTCAAAGAAAGTCGTTGACACTTAATGACCAGATTTCATGTTTTTATTTCTCCTGATATTGCCTTTATTTGAAAAATTAACTTCATCATGCGACTAATGTATTTAGCGACTGAGTATCTTATCCCAGCATTGAAGGGGTAAAAACGAAATGAGAAAATGCTTAAATTCTCATTTAACCTTAAACTGCGCAACCTATATTTTATAAATATTTGAAAAAAACGTTTATTTGAGAGTTTTACGTTGTAATAAAACAGGGATAACAAAAAAGTGTTTGTAATTCAAAAATTAAAAGCAACTCATTTAATATTTAAAAAAAGTGATTCTTCGTTTATTATTAACATTTTTGGAAAATCGCAAGCAATAGGAATTTTTCGTCCACATAAATATTGAGAACATAAAACTCATGATCATTTGCTCAGTACACAATTGGAAAATTCAATTTTCCTGCTCTTTCAACACCCAAGCCACATGCATTCATTCTAATCCGGCAGCGGACACAATGTCTTTGACACATCCCAATCGAAGAACTGTTTGTCACCAACATGGAAGAGAAACGGTTTTATAGGCATCAGTAAGCAGTCAGTGCATGGTTGAGTAATTAGACGAAGCTCCAACACTTCGCGGTGGTATACGTCATTCCTTCGGAAACTTCAAAGGTACTAAGATATTTGCCATAGTAACAGTGATCGAAAAAATATGCAGCCAGATGAAGCGGAGTTATTGCATTTTGTCCTTGTAGCCTAACCTTCCTTTACTTCATAAAAGTGGAGCTATCAATGTCGGATTCAGAGTTGGTGTGGTGGGTGCACGCCCTATACTGCAAAATCCAAAATACATTAGTAAAATAATTTATTTTCATCTCGCCACTGTATTATTTTGCTTCAACAAGATTTCAAAAATGTGTTTTTGTTTTTACAACACGTTTATAATGCGTTAAAAATGGATAGTACATGATTTAAAAAAATTGAACGTGCACTCCCCTCTTTACTAGAATTGCTATATCTGCCCCTGGCTATGTTTTGCTAACTATTTTGCTACCTATCTCGAATCCAGGCAAATAATCTGCAAACGACCATTATTGTAAAAATATTTCACAATTTCGCCTTGAAAAACATGATAAAAAATCAATTTATCAATTATGACAGATAAAAACAAAAAAATAATTTTTATTTTGTGCTTTAAGCACATGTTTTTTTCAAGTGTTTTAAAGACATATCTTAAAGCACGCTATCCTAGTAACCAAAATCTAAAAATGTGTAAAAGGAATAAATTTCCCACATCGTGAGCTGTTGTAGGTAATGTCTGACTTTGAGCAGGGAGATCCTTAATTAGACTTGAACAGTGTGAAAAGAAATGTTTGGGATTGGCTGATACTACGCGGGATTCAGAAAACATGATTATCTGAGCCTCAATTATAAAGAATCTGAACTTTCATCAAAAAATTATTAATGTTGTCAAATAACTCAGGAAAACGACTTGAGAAATTCTTGAAAAATGCTTAAACTTCCTTAAAGTTTCTTTTCAATCTAGCACAATTTACATGTTTTCTTGAGAAATAACTACTAGTAGCCAGTTTAAAATCCAATTTAATAATATATATAATATGCTCTCAAAAATCCAAACAGGAATAGGTTTGCTTCTGTACGCAATCTTGTTTCAAGAAAACGATTTCTTGCAAAAATACGTTTTCAGTGGGAATCTGGCAAAAAATTTTGTTTCCAGCATTATCCAAATTTGCACGTAGGCTATAAGTTTTTCACATGGTCAAAAATGAAAGTTAACATTTGTAGACAATTACTTTGAGAAAAGCATTATGAACTTCTGCAAAAGTTTTCATAAGTCAAAATATTGTCCAATTCAAGAAGTGCAAAAATTAATGCATACTAAAATATTTTGGTTCGAATTTGGTTTTAGGTCAAGACTGGAGGTTTTTGGTTAACGTCTAATCCTTAAGAACACGCTTCTTTCCGAAAAAACTGAATTGCTAGTTGCTCCTTCGAATATGAAAAAATGTAGTACATTTGTTTGATGTGAAAAATGTCTTGTTTTGCAAAATTTATATTATTTTAGGAAGACATTTTCAGAATTTATTTGACTTTTCTGGCTCTGCTCAAATAGCTTAGAATTTCAGTAAAATTTAGATTTTACTTGGCAAAAAATAAATATTGATCACCGTGTTTATTGTAAGCATTGATATATGAAATTCCAGCAAATTATTGCTGTAAGATCTCGTTTGGAATTACTAGCATAATAATCTGGAAGCGTTTTTGAAAAGAAAGTAATTATAAAAGCAATTACATAACAATTCGCTTTATGATATACTAAAAGAATGGCAAAGTTTAATAAAACAGATAAAATCCTGATACTTCATATGCAAAAACTTAAGTTTTCAAAAACAGGGAACAAGCTATAGGATTTTCGAAATCAAATATTTCTTAAGCCAATTCTAATACAATATTTCAGTAATAAACTAACATTAGATTAAATGTGGTAGGTCATTGTCAAATTCAACACACTAACTTGTGCTGAAATAATTTTAAACCAGCCAATAACAAAAGAATTAGAGTTTCTGTGGCTTAAGGTGTGAAAAAATAATATCAGATGTTACCCTTTGCAGCATAGAAAATTGATTAAAAACATTCTTTTTCTTTTAGTAAAAGACATCAAGCTGTTTAACATTAAATTTAATGTGAATATGAATTTAGATTTTCGTTCAGTAGCACTTGGATCACAAGACAAGAATATTTATATTTTCCGTTCAAAAGACCTCTCGCTATTTGAAACCGATCCACCTAGTGAATTGGGACGTTGCCATGGTCACAATGATGCAATTCAAGCAATAGACTGGTCACTTGATCATCGTCAAGGAAATTTCATACTGAGATCGATGACTACGTCGTTTCAACAGAAGTTTTGTAAGTTTATATAAAGAAATATAAAAATGGCATTTAACCGTTACAACTTTTAGGGAATGGCGGCTGTGCTGAAGAATGGAAAAATGCAGGAGAGCTTCGTAATGTTCGCTGGGGTAGTAATAACTGCTTATTGGATTATAGCTTCTCAGATATTTGGAAGTGGAATCCAACTGTTAACTCGGTCACAATTAATAAATTAATGGAACTCGTTTTATGTGCAGTTGGTAGTAACCTTTACCTCTACAATTATCCGTTAGTTGCTGCTTCCGATGAGGTAAAACCTTCGAATGAGTATTTAGAATTCTTGAATTTCTGGTTTTTCGTCATTCTTGTTGAATGCTTTTGTGGACGTCACATTAACTGTCCGATTGCTTTGCTTTAATAGGATGAAATCTTTTTTGCAAGAAATATTATTATTACTATAAAGTATAATAAAATTAACACCGACCATGGCCAACTAAATATATTAAGCTGGCCATGCACCGACCACATAGAAATTCTATATGGCATGTGCACATATGATTTATAATGTATATGAAATCATGATCTTTTTTGCAGAAATTCGTTAATTATTTTATTGATAATACCACATTTAAGGAAAAGTTTAATAAAGTAGTTTGTAGCTTTGAAATAAGTTAACATGTTAACAATGTTCGGTGACATACCGAAACAAAAAACGAAAAAATCAAAAATTGAAAAAAATGAAAACCACCAGTACTTCGGCTTTCAACATAAACAGTGACTCATGCTGTTATTTCCCCGAAGTGATGCGGTCTTGGAGCAAATGCCAAAATTTGTTTCTAATTGAAGACTATTTTTGTATTATTTAGAGTGATAAAAGTATAATTTAGCGGTTGATTTATGTTTGGGGTGATTTCATACTTCTCCATGGATCAAATGTTTGGATCCAAATCCATTCCAAATCTATCAATTCTTATGGATCGGCCCCAAAAGATAAATGATATATAGTCTCTACAGAAATTTTAGCTCCGCGTTTTTTTCTCTATAGTTCAATTTGGGCTAGATGTAAAAATATTATGAAAATCTAGTTTTGAATTGTTGATGATTTACATAACTGTGTATTACCATATTTTTTCTGAATTCTCATCTTCACACTCTTATAAAAAAATACATAAATAGCTCTTTGAGGAATTAAGAGTAATTTTTCACAACAATTGGTTTTAATTTTTATAGTTCAAAATTTTTTTAGAAGCAGCCATCTCCTGCAGTCTCAAGCTCTTACCACCTCAATGATTCACAAGTCATGTTCATAAACGACAGTAATAAATTTATCTCAATTGGAAATTCAGATAATATGATTTTGCAGTATTCTATTGTTTAATATAATAGATATTTCGTTTTCTTGTGCTTAGTTTTTAATGTTTAAATTTTATGTTAATAAAATTAATAATTTGTTAAATTTTACTATAATATCAGAAGTTGTACTAGTTTGTATTGTCATACTTAGAAAATTAATTTTATCTCTAGCTAGGGTTTATCTCTTTAAGATAAACTTTCTAAGTACAATTCACTCTAAAAATTCATTTCTTTTGGCAGAAATAATTTATACAAGCTCGTGGCTAGCATTTATAAGTCAGGAGGCCATGCATCTGCAGTGTTCAATAAATTAATCATATTTTTACTAATGCTAAATAATTTTCCAATTTGTCATAAACTCTATTGTTTGAAAGAATGTCATTAGTATTTAAAGTTATTTCATTATATGATGATGCTACCCTGCATGTGAGTAGGACAACCACCCTATGGTACAAACGTAGCTCTTCGGACGTTCATGTATTTCTATCGTTATCTTTAAAAGTGTTACTTGTAATAGTCATAACGAAATTTGTTAGCATTGACCAATTTTTTTGATTCAAAACATGCCACATTTTACAAGCAAGGCATCATGAAATTAACCAAATCATGGGAAAATTGAAAAAAATTGAAATGGTGATTATTTCCCTTGATCAATTTCTAGATTTGATTCTGTCGTACATTAATGGAAAAGTTTTAATTCGTTTGCAGCGAGCACATGCGGGCCGTCCTGCAATTATTTCTCTGCTTGTGGTTTTGCTCACAAGAATGTTAAATACGATTAATTATTACCAGTCTCCACCCACAGATAGATTCGGGTAAGATCGGGTTCGGATTGAATTTTTGAAAGCTAAGCGGGTTGAGTTCGGACTAAAAAAGAGCTTATTTTTTCATAAATTTAATCAGATATGAAAATTACAAATGCCCTTTACACATGACTCCAAAAGCACAAAAGTCTATTTGTTCATCTTAGAGCAAGTCAGCCAGAACACTTGTTTATCCTCCAGTTTGTCTCCTCGCGATAAAGCAAGGCTTCTTTCCTGTTCCATACCAGGAAGTTGGGATTAGTTGGCTGCCATTCCCTTGAAAGCACTTAGTCATTCCTTCACTCCTGCAGAATTTCGAATTTTGCTTTGTTATCGGCTTGGCATCCTCTTAATTGATGATGAAAAAAATGTCCAAAATGCTTTAAGCTTTTGGATTTATTCGGTGATCATGATAAGTCATGCACGGTTAATGGTGAAAGAATTACGCGTCATGATCGACTCAGGGACGCTATTTTTGAAACTGCTTCTAAATGTGCTTTGTCTCCTGTGCTTAAAAAGCCTAACCTCACTGAGTCTCGTCCTCGTCATGGGGACATCTTTTTGCCATGCTGGTCTTCTGGCAGACCAACCGCTCTAGACGTGACTGTAATTAGTTCACTGAAGCCTTCGATTGTTTCTCTTGCGGGTACTAATGCTGGTCATGCTCTGGAAGTTTCAGACAACCGAAAGCTTACTAAATATGCAGAATCATGTTCAGCTGCTGGTATATCCTTCATACAACTATCAGTGGAAGCTCTAGGAGAATGGTCACCAATTGCTATCAAAGTATTCTCCAAAATGTCTTTTATGTCTTCTGCCAGAAGTGCCTCTTGCGATCTGAATACGATTTCTAAATATTTTCTCCAGCAATAGTCAGTAATTTTATGCGGGAAATGCTACACTTCTATTATCAAGATATGGTGGTTAGGGTTCAAGCAATTCATGTCTAATCTGAGACATTTGGAACAAACTCATTAAATAGTGTTATCCTCAGCATCTCAACCATTGTACAAGTTTTTCAGTATCGATCACCCAAAAAAAAATCATTGTAATGTTAATTTTATATGTATTGATTTTCGTTTTTTTTACAAAAAACAATTTTATATTTGGTGATTTTTAAGTATTCTATTATGTCAAATATCCTAGATCGTCATGTAAATTTTATAATTAGAATTGTCCATATTTTATTCATGTTTGAAAAGTTGCGTTTGAACAAACGGATGTGGTGCAGTATTGCCTAAAAATCACCACATTAGGTTGTTAAAATGCAACTTTTCAAACATGACCAAATATGTACAATCCCAGTAATAATGCTGTAATTTGTGATGATTATTCTGTATTGAGACGTGCATCACCCCAAGGACGTTTCAAAATATAGCTTTGATATTTTTATGATTCTCTTATCAGTTCTATAATAGTTAGCAGAAAAGAAGTTGAATTTATTCGCCAGGAAGAAATGTTATTTTTGCCTTCAATAACTTACCTAAATCGAATTACATGTACTAGGCCAATTAGAGATGCTCATACTGTTTCGTGTTTGTCTAAGTGTATTGAAAATCTAAATGATGAAATGAATACTGATAATCTGTTGCTGGAAAATGTGAATTATTTACTTCAGATTAGATGGAAAGATAGCATTTATGTTATGTAGTGTCTCTGGTAAATTAATAGCTTTAATTGGTTTACACCCAATTGATAAGCTAAATACTGATATTATTTACGCTAACTTTATGTAGATTTATAAAATTTCTTCTGAAATTGGATTCAGAATTGTTAATTTGCCAAGTGTCGCCTAGTTCCTCGGGAATTATGCATTTTTTTCAAATAATCAGTCAAATTTTGCACGTGATTAGAAGCTTGAACTTTTGCTTTGAACTAGAAAAGAGGTTTAAAATGATAATAAAACTGTCCAATAACTTAAATAATAAGGATAGTTGTCGACAATTTTAGTTTATAAAGTTTATGATCGGAAAAATATTTAGTTGGTGGTCGCCACCACAGTCAGTGGGAATAGTATTGAGAGGTCACAGTCCAAGAAAGGTTGAGAACTCCCATTATTTAACATATATGTAAATGACATCAAGTTTGATAATAAAATGCATACATTATTCTGATGATAGTTTATTATATATAACCAAACATGAAGATTTGCACAATGCATTAGACCGAGCTATCTTATATTTTGATAAAAATAAGATGAAGCTTAATATTGAAAAACAAAGTTCATGGTCCTAAACAAATCAAATGATGAAAAACTAAGCCTATAATTAAACAATAACATCATTGCAGAAGAAAAAATAAAATTGTATACCTAGGTATTATTTTTGGTAATAAACTAGTATTTAAAGAACATATTAATAAAATAAGGAAAAATTGGCTCAAGGAATGTAAACACTGTGTAAGTTTCAAAGCTTTATAACAATTAAATGGACCATAATGATATTGAAATTATATATTCTGCCTCAGAATTTATGTTCATCATGTCTGTTGACAAACTTACCTAAGCGATCAAAAAATAAGTTAGAAAGTGCTGAATTGGATTTTAGCTATAATACGTGAAAAAATCAATAAAAAAACATTAGAAGAATTTACAATCATTTTTCATTAGACTATCTACAAAAACTAAAATCACTACAAATATTTTTCAAAATTAGATCAAAAGAAGAACTTTCATCAAAACTCCATATTAGAACTAAATGCTATGGAAAATTTAAATTTAGAAAAAGAATAATGAAGAACTGTTTTATAAATTACTGATCTATGAAACAAATTATCACATGAAATTAACGAAGAATCTAATTTTAAAGAATTTGAGAAAAAAATTATCACCAAAGAAAAGAACTTATTTGGATATACAAATGTATAAGAAATAAAGTTTGTAGCTAAGTAATAGCAATTGCAACTAAGTGAAATTATAGAAAAACGATTTACTTTAAACCTTAAGTATTTTTCTACCTTTTCGTATTGTATAACCGTTTAAGAAACAATTATTATTATTAGATAATTTCTGTCTTTCTATAAGAATGAGTTGTGCAATGGAAGTATTTTACCGGTAGTTATATTACTTTATATGGTTGATGTCAAAAAGAATGTGTTCAATATCTTTCAAAGAAGAACAGTTCCGGTATTTCATTGTCAATCATTTTAATCTCGATCACAAAGTTGCTAACTTTAAACATATAGAAGAAATATATTTTTAGAAGCAGGAAAACCTTTCAAATTGCTTACAAATTCAAGTCAACGCTTTTTAACTAAGTTTCAAAAAAAAGTTTTTACTAAATGGACTCAATCAGTGTTTGATAAAATTTGTGGTCAGAATTCAATTGTCATGATTTGGATTACGACGAAATGAACTTGCGCTTTTAATGTTAATTTTTCCTAAATACCAAATGTTATCGAGTTAAATTATATTCTATTTTGTACATGAATAAACATAATATAATGCACAATGTGAATTCAATTTATATTGCAGATACAATTAACACCACGGATTTTTCGCACCCAAGTCGTTTGACTTGCTCTATTCTTTGATGTTATCAAAATTCAGCAGTGATACTAATAATATCTTTCAGAACAGGTATAATGTATAATATATCATCGGCGTATTATTGTATGTAGTTACCTGGAAAGTGGATGCTAAGATAGGTGTAAATCACGAAAAAAATCGGTCCCAGCTATTATTAATGGTAAAGCCAAGATATTTAATTGTAACTGAAGTACAGCAATCAATTTTAGATATCAACAAATTTTCTCTTAAATGGTATAATGATTTGCAATGATTTTATATAATTGATTTCAAATGTATTTTCTTCATACCAAGATTTGATTTGATTATTCATTAAATGCATTAAATCTACATTTTTAAATGTTGGAAGACAAATCAATGTAACATCAGCATATTGAAGAATAGATCTACATGTATTTGCAATTTTCAAATTTTTGCAATTTAGAATCAATTCACAAAAGATAGCTAAGAAATAGAATAATCATGAAAACAAAAAAGAAAAAAGAAATAATTGGTTTAGATGAAAATGGAAATTTTATAAAGAGGATAAGCAGGGATAATAATGTATATGCTGCCCATCAGAAAACTAGTGGAATCTCTTCAGGCAAACAAGTTACCTTGGAGGAACGCAAAATTCAGACAATATACAAAACAATTGTACACTGGAGACCCAGATTCTACGTAATATACAAGAACAAACAAGGAAATCGCTTTGTGGAAACAATGAGGAAATGTCTAGAGCCACTTGCACTTAATGATCAGAATGACGAGAACACTTTATTGAAAGCAATGATTCTCCCACACCTAATCCTAGCACGTACCACTAAAAAACAAGACGAGTCCATGAATGCCACATCTTTGGGAAGCAAACGATTTTAATGCTCTTTTCGAGGAAGCCAAAGTTTTGCAGAACAGGCTTTTAAAAGTATCATTCAGAAAGCGTAAAGATATCAACGAATTCAACAAAAACATGACTGAGGGCAAGATAAGCAGCTCAATAAGGATACTTGAAGAAGGATTCAAAGGTGGAGTGCTGAACCTAAAAGATAAAATTGGTAACAAAACTGTCCTTGAAATTCTAAAAGAAAAGCACCCAACTAATAGGTCTGTGGACAAAAAATATATTGTAAATAAAGAGCCCGGAAATGTATACATATCTATTTTTGATGAAATAAATACTGAAGCAATCCGAAAATCGGCTTTAAGAACACATGGAAGTCATGGACCCTGAGGATTGGATGCAAATTATTGGAGGCGGCTATTAACTGCTCACGAACAAACATCAATTGACCTCTGCAGAACAATATCGAAAATAGCGAGAAAGATCGCGACCCAACCTTTGGGCATTGGGAACATGCATATACTATAAAGATAAATCCATTACAAATAAGAAGGAAATCTGCAATGCTTTCAATGAAGTTTTCCTAAATTTAGGAAACTACAACGGTATGAATGTACCTTTTTGCCTTAATAAAGCCAAAGGAACTCCA
>CABFPE010000530.1:344399-380776 GCA_900660155.1 Hofstenia miamia | reverse complement strand
GCCGATATTTCCAACTCGGCTCGGCTCGGCTCGAGAATAGATCCGGTGACCCGGCAGGACCGGTAAAATTGCAAAATAATTGACCCGGTGACCCGAATGACCCATTTTTTAGATTTAATGACGTTGCTTGCATAGACATTAACATGAAAAACACATCATGTTGGTTTTCACTGACATTCAAATGTCCCACTTTGCATTAAAGACATGGTTCTAACACCCCCATAAAAAAAACTATCGAAATAAATTTTTGAGTAAATAATTCTAGTAAGTCCAAATCATCAATTCAAAATATCTTTCTGTGAAATTTTCTTCTTCTATTTCCAAATATTTCTGAAATTTAATAATATAATCCCATTCTATTCTAACAAAATTTGGACGTAGATTTAAATCGAATTTCAGAGATTTAAAATTAATTACAAAATAGTGAAATATAGATAACCTAGTAGGGCTCTTTTACAAAAACAAACGAACATCAACATAAAAATTTTCCGAAGACATGACATTTGTGAAATTCAATGTTTACCTAATAAGCATAACTTTGAGATGTGTACGTTTGTGTAATATATTTCAATAATTTGGTTATATAAATGTGACCCGGTGACTCAGTAGACAAGGAAGCCCATTAGGAAAAAATTGTCAGCTGACCCGGCAGACTTGCCAATAAATCCCTGACACTTCGATCTGGTTGCAACTCTGTTAGAAACACTTTGATTTTTTGATAATGGTAAAACTGCATTCAAATAAAATGAGGCCAGAATAATAAACAAACATTTTTTGCACTTGACAATCAATTATTTTACATCCAATAAAAATACAGACCTACACTAACAGATATAGATATAAATATCCATTAAGCATCTTTACTTGTAAAACCCTATAATTTGTTTAGTGAATATTTGAAAAAAACAAAGGTATTTTATTATATTTTTTATATTGCATACTTGGAAAAAACTGTACACCAATTTTCTACTTGTAAGAACATTTTTTGCTTTACTATTTTTGCACTGCAAAATCACCAGGCTGTGATACGTATTGAATTTGCACATGAAACTTTATAAATTGTATTCTATCGAATTCATAGAGTGAGTTCAAATTAATGGCATAAATATAAACTTACAAAGAAATCCTCGTCTGATAAATAAAATTCTAAATGATTGGAATCCACATTTGCGGGCAGAGGGTACTCCTTCAAACGATCCAAAGAGTACTGACTGTTTAGAATACACTCCAGTTCTTCTCTAAGAGGACGAACTCGCTTGTCAGCTTTTTTTCGAGTACTGTAAACAGCAGTGTTACGCTTCCACACTGGGAAAAGATTTGTAAAGGTTGAAGGTTCCACTCCGCTTAAGATCAAGTATGAATTCACTCCGATACCACTCCTCGCACGTTTGGCTAAAAGAAAAGAGAGTTGAGCATTCCTTAAGAAATTGACGAGATCACATTTGAATGATATATTAAGAGTAAAAAATTATAATGTAAATACCTTCGCAGTAGTTGATGGCTGTTTTCATGGCACATGTTCTTTCTAAATCAAAGCGACGGTTAATGGAACCAGTGTGTAATGCCTCTTCTTTTTCATCCGGAATCCAACCTTCCCAAAGATAGACTTCCGAAGCACCACTGTCTACAAGAAACAAAGCCGGCTGAGAGGCTCCATAGAGGTCCTGCTGAGTAAAAGGGAAATGGCAAGATCCATCCGAATCCTGCCATTGGCAAATCACTTCTTCTGATGAAAAAGATCCAAGGATAGAGGTTAAAGCGAACATTCTAGGGGCTTGCAATCTGGATAGCTTATCTAGCATTTGGAAGAAGTTATAAATAGTAAAATATTAAAAATACCATGGACCATGCAGTCGTATGAAGCTGTACCCAAGGCACTTTTTAAACTTGTAGGGCACATGTCGCTGTCTACATCGCTTTCATCAAGATACAGACAAATCTGTGTTTTTCCGATATCCATTCCAAGCTCATCTTGATAACTAAAGGAATCAATTGTATAATTAAAAACATCAAAACTAAAAATACATGTAGATATAGTATAAAATAACACTAAAATTCAACTGATAAAGATGTACTTATTGGTGTGGCCCGTACTTACTTAAAAATCCGTAACCTAAAACTTCTTAATAATGAATCGGAAGTCACATGTAGGTGACAAATATTTTTTCCTGTGCAATGCCTTTTTATCAAGAAAAAAGTTACTAATAAACTTAAGGCATGTGAGCGTATTTTACTTGACTTACGTTGTCAATGAAAGTAATTTGTCTCCTCTTGGAGATGATCGATTTGTCTCTCTCAAAGGATACAAACTGCTACGTCATGATCGAATTATATGCAAGTGTTCTAAGAAATCATGTGATAGGCAACCCAAGGGTGATGGTGTTTATCTACATTCGAAATAATTTACGTGCTGTTGTGCTTGAGATGTCCTCTACCATTGAATGGATATTATATTAAGTGAGATAGGGAAGGAAGTATTTGTAATTGCTGTGTACTATCCATCTAAACCAAAGGACTACGATGAATGTTTTTTCATTTCTACTTTTATTGAAAGCATTCACAGGCTAATCTTATCGAATCATCATGATACTATTATTGTTGTAGATGGTGATTTCAATAGGCTTTCGTTAGATATACTGCGTTGCTATAGTTTCTTCTCCCCCGCGGAAATCTGCCAGTCTGGATAACTTCGTAACGAATATACACGAATTAATTAGTGAATGTTTTGCATATTTGCTAGGATTCAAAAATGATCATACTGTTTCTGCATTATTTTCTCCGCTGAGGTACAATGCCAAGAATCGACCTATTACTTCTCTGCTGCGAGATAAATTTATGGGGTCTATGCATAGTATGCATTGGGATTTTGTATTCACCACACCTACGCTGATGCCAACTCTGCTCAAAATTGGCTTTTGAGATATTCATGATCTTTCATTTCCCGAAAAAGGTATCAGGATGCCTAATAAAGATTTGTTTTTGGATAACACCTGAGAGGCAAAAGTAATTGAGATGATCTCAATACTCGAATAAGTCCTTTGATAACGAAGGCTAAAGCGCGGCCCACTGGTGGAAAAATATTAATTTGCAATCTTATCGAAAAATTGCTAGTACGTATGAATATGTAATACTCTTGGTTGATTTTGGAACCTTTATCAGGTTAATTGGATCTTACGTACTACGCGGCATTCTCCCACTGAACCTGATGACCCCCTAGTTTGATTTTTAAGAGTAACACTTTGGCTTAGCTGTAACAATCCATTATATCTGGAACTTAAGCTTGCAGAGTGGTATATTTCCTACAATACGTAAGAAACAAAACAATTCACATCGCCAAGAATAACTGTCCAGAGACCACGAATGATGTTCGCGATTTGTCAATAATTGGCATACTTAGTAGATGCTTAAAGAAAATTGTCAATATTGTCTTATTTCCTAAAAAATGGAATCATAGCTATCGCTTTTCCAGTTTGGACATAGGAAAAATAGAAATATATTCTGATGCCTTGTATATATTGCTTCAAACTATTACAAATATCCTTGACATGAATATTGCTTATGCTAAATTATTATTTTTTTTGTTGCAGGAAAGCTTTCAGTAAAGTGAAAAGCAGTATCTTTGCCGATGCACGCATGACTTGCACAATCCCCAATGCTATCAAGAAATGACTGATCAAACAAAACGAAAAAATTATAAGAATGAATCTTCAGATTGCAGAAATGTGAACTGGGGGTACAGCCAGGGTACAGTCAATGGATCAATTTGTTTCAACAACATCTCTAAATCACTTTTGTCCTCAGTCTCCTCATGTATGAATTGATTATATACAGTTTAGGTCAAGCTTTTCTTGAAAGAAGTTATGCATCCATATTTTCAATGGATCAGTAAAATATTTTTTCCTTACTTTATCATGAAGACGAAAAATTAATCAAGAAACTTAATGGTAATCCTGCACATCCAGTCAATTCCCTTTTTGATATTCTCAGCACCAGAGATGCAAACTACCGACAATTAATTCACATTCCTACGATAGTTTTTTCCATACAGATTTATTATCAACGCATACAAATTCTAATTTTTAACTTGATCTATATATTATGTACTATATCCTGGATTTGGTTATAGCAAGTAAATCTTATCTTAAAATAGGATATCTTAGATCTTACTGCAGTAAAATTGTATTAACATTGTCATGTAAGTTATTAAAATTAAAAAATTTCCAAGATTCCAGTCACTGTAGTCGAATATTAAATAATTAGAATGGATTATATTAACAACGAGTTGCCTTTTTTAGAGAAATTAACTTATTTATGAACAAAATCCATATGCAATGTGAGTAATCACAGACAAATGAGAAAAAACTGTTTTAATAAAAAATTGCAACTAACCCTAAATTTTGCAATTTCTTCAACGAATTTTGCAACAATGTTCGTAGCTCAAGTGTAGCTTTACATCCAATAATTACCACAGCTGTGCTAGCAAACGCATTTAAGAGCAAAAAGCATCCTTTTGAACGCAGTGATGAACGAGAAGTTTTAAGTTCAATAAAAACCGCTTCTTCCGCTCTGCAAGCTTGAAAGAAGAACATTCTCCATTCTAAAAAATTTAATAATTATTTATGTTGCACACATGTACATGCAAACGATGCTTACAGTATTTTTATTAACACAAGTCGAAATGAGAAAAACATTGCATTTTTATAGTACAAAGTAGCTGTTTAAAATTATTTGGTACTACGCAACAAAAAAAAGTTATTTATAAATCGAAAACCACGATCAATTACAGGCTTGAAAAAATGCAATATGTTGCGAGGGCAAGCAATGACGTAGATAAAGTTAGTTACCTTTAATGCGTGTTTTGAGGTGTTCTCTCTTCCCCATGTGTATGATGAGCTGTCCACCAAACAATCGAAGGAAACAAGCCGGTTCTTTTCCCTGCAAGACTCTTACCTAAATAACAAATGAATTTTTTTAAAATATTTACATTAATTAAAACAAACATACATATTATAATTTATGAATATTAAAGAACCAGGCCACTACTTCGTTGGATTTATAAAAACTTGTACCGTTGGAAATATAAAAAAAGGTAAAACGAACCTGTGATGCACCCTCTCTATCCAATTCAATGGTTGCTAATGCTGAAGTCCCCATGTCTTGCACAGAACAATTACTGCCTTGCCAAAAGAAGAAAAGAGAACGTTTCTTTGCAGCCCGAGTAGTACGGAAGGTTCGTTGTGCACTAATACCTTTCAACTTTCTAAAAATAAATCTGCAGAAACTGCGAAAAAACATTGAAATTTATTGTTTACGACTGATATGGGAACTACATTTGCATGAAGCTAATTCATGGTCATAAGCGATAGCAACAGAATAACTAATTCATTAGATTGACAAAATATAACTTAGTAATGGATAGGGGGATAAGAAAAAGACTTTATTCCATATAATTTTGCTAGTTTTAAGATAAAATGACTATAATCTGAAACGTATTAATTACGTAATACAAAATTAATAATGCAAGCTTGATCAATTTAATGCTAAGTCTTTTTGGCTGTAATACGGAGAAATTGATTTTTGCAAAGTAGAATTCGCATGTTTCTTAAATTAATTGTTCTTAACATGTTGGTTGTTTTATAATAATACATACTTGTTAGATCTGTCGTGTCATAAAAATAGGCAGCTTTTGGATTTAAGAGGATATCGAACTCAATATTTGAATGATTCTTACATTTGCATGATTCGAATTGTCAGCATTTGAGTTTGAATCGAGATTCGATATAAAATTTCCAATATTCGCAGAAGCCTACTGTAATGATATAGCATGCAACATAACATACAATTCTACATCACTGAAATGTGCAAATTATATATTGAGTATCAAGCAATACTTGTTTAGAATGCACGATTGCGCTACTCATTACTTAAAATGCAGGCAGAAACAGTTATTCTCTTACACTGTTGCTTAAGAAAACATCTCCATTGCTTTCTAATTCTAATGATCTTTCTTAATTTAGTCCAATTAAGGAAAACCTTAGCCTATATATTTAACGTCCTAATGATGTCTAATTAAATTCAAAAATAACCGCAAATGGGAAAGGTGAGAGCAGCAATGTGTTCAATATGCAATATTGTATACAAATTAACTATATAATTCGCGTTAGAATTAAAAATTCATTGTATAACAACCATTCTTAATATTGGTAATAATGGATTTTGCACTGCATAAATATATAACACAACTAATAGGTTAAGTAGTTAAAGAATTAGTCCACGAGAAATCAAACAATTGAATTTCTAAAAAATACGTCAATACTTGACGGAAACAGGTGGAAAACAATTGCACAGCTCAGTGTAAGATTACAATTTCCAACACCTGCAAGAAAATGTATTGATGCAGCAGATTTATATGTACCTATATTTGCAAAATCCACAACAAATAATTCTATTTCTTCTCATAGGAAAATTATTCTTTGGGAGAAAAAAATGATTTTTATACTTAAATGTCTAGAAAGTTAGCTACAATGAATTTACAACATAATTTGTAGCTTAAAGCAAGATTTAACAAAAATAAATCAAGTTAACTAGGAAAGAAAATTAACAGTATGCTACTAAAATAATCGACTAAGGATTATATTATTTTGTTCTCATTTCGCAACACTGTTTTAAACTTAACCTTTCCAACCTATATTCCACAAGTATATAAAAAGACATTTATTTGAGGATTCATCTATTTTTACGTGCGGAAAATTTTTTAACGTTGTATAACTATTTTAACCAAAAATTATTTATTTGTAGTTCTGATATTTTGCCAATTTTTTGCGGTTTATGAGTGTGTCCAACCTATACTAAGTTAGGTTGGTTTTAATATATCGAACATTAAGTATAATTTCGGTAAATATTCTCTGATTCACACAGTATTGAAATATAATTAGAAAATATTTTTAAATAGCCGTCCAGAAAGAAATAAACCGACAAACCGCTAGCTTCATAAAGCAAAACTCTCGATGTCTCAAGTATTTCCAAAGTTAATAATACCAGCTGTATGGTTTTCGAAATTCAAGAATTTCCTAAGCCAATATTCAAGAAAAAAGCTAACTTTTGCTTAAATAGTTTATAAACCATCCAATAACAAAATAATAAGGTTGCTGTGGTTGAAAGTGCGAAAAAGTAATGTCTTCAGACACTACCATTTGCAATATAATATTTGATTAGAAACATATCTTATGCCTACTTGAGATAAGTTTATTCTTTTAAAAATACACCAGGTTGTTTAAAGTTCAACAATGATATTTCGGAGGAAAATCCTGCCTGATATAATGAAGTTGGAAAAGTTACCTTATACCACTGCGCTCCACCTCAAAGCACCACTTCAAGACACAAGCTTCTTCATCAAAGAGGTGCGTGCGTGATATGGACTGGTTTTCACCCCAACGTCCATCGACAACGGGCCAACTAGTGACACTTAAGGAAGTTACTTGGAACGAGTGAAAACGATCATTTGGATTAGTGTAGTAATCACCACGTCCAACATTGACATCGTCAATAACGAACCCTTGTTCGTAGTCGTGAGGGCGAAGTAAATCTACTGGATGAACAGGTTCCATTTCAACGGGGCCACTTATTGATCTCTAAATCAAGTGACGGCTAAGGCTATAATCATATTGAACAGCTTGAATAACAATTCAAAAACGAATAATGCTTGAAGACATTTAATTAAAGTTTTTTATGACCATGTAATGAAGCATATTTGCAAATGCAACCTTTTGAGGAGGAATGCTTTCCTGTTCACATGAATTTAATAGTCACAGCGATATGCATTTCCCAAAAAAAACTAGATATTGGCCAATAAGATTCACAAACTTTAAAGAATCGCATAGATAACTTCTCAAAGTTCAATTGTCATACCTTAGGGTCGAAGTTTAATTTATAAAACGGAATTCGAGAATAAATATAATCAACAAAAATTGAAATAAAAAGCCATGCCAGGGTGAAATCTGTCAGTAGGCCAGATTGTTTTCAAGTGAAATTCCGGTATATTTATAGCATTGCTTGCGCATAGCCTTAAGTAAAAACAAAAGTAGACTCATGTTTGCTAAAATTGTATCATAATATTATTCATTAAATAAAACTTTTGAAGCACTGATGTAACTGGACCGGATGCGATTTTCAATAGAGTCAGATCCACCACGGCATCACGGTTGTAAAGAATGATGATAGGTTGAAAATGCAATTTACAAGTAAACATTAAGAAATCTTCCTGTTTAAATTTAAAATCTTACTACTTGAAATATGAACACCTACTCGTGGTTGATGATATGTCTTTGCTCTGATATAACGGCCATCTTCAGGCCAATCAACAAATTTGCTGGCAAAAAGGACCGTTTCCATATGAGCACACAACTTTCCTGAAATAGTCCACGTTGGCCTCGGACAGCAAGATAAAGCTGCTTTTGGATCTAGAGGATTCAAAGGCGACATTTTAAATTCATTTTCAGCGAAAAGATCTGTAAAATCAAAGCCATCACTCCAGACCTATAAAAACGACAATGTCAATTCATATATGGAATAATTCAAAAGTTTTATATAAAATTGTCTCATTACCACATTTACACATTTGATTATAAAACACATAATGTGCGAAAGAAACTTTTGATCCCTGTATACATTTTAACGAGACAAACGAGAGATAGCAAACATTCAAATTTCCCAGTTGAATATTTACACTTTATAAGAGAAGCAAAAAACAAGGCAATGTGAGAGTAGAATGCATGGAGTTGAATTTTAATGTTAGTGAAATTGATCAAGATTTGAAGTATTAATTCCCACATATTCAACCACATTGATTGTTATGCAATGAAATTTATAAGCAAATGAATTTTTATGTAATTGCAACTGCATTTTACAATTATATGGCAAATATAAATAGCCAAAAAAATTAAATGAAGACACTTAAAATGGATAGCCTTGGAAATATATTTTGCATATTCAACCTTAATGAAAAAATGAAAATTTTCCAATATTCTTAATAAAATGTCGATGATCAAACATTTCAATTGAAACATCTATGTATTATGCAGCTCAGAAATTAGTTCACTATAAAATAATGCAATGTTAATAAAAAAATTGAAACATATTTCAACCACCTACTGTGCAATGCATGAGTTTGAACGTTGACTAATTCATCTATTTTGAGTTTCACTGGTAAATTATTCTAGAACAATCAAAGATGCCTTGAAATAGACAATGCCAATATAAAAAAATTGCAAAACACTCTTCACCTTGATGGTCAGGCTTAACCATTAATGATCGGTGGATTCCTAGCCTCATAGTTTTCAAAAGTAACCATAGAGAGGAGATGTGTTAATTGCCAATATTATTGAAACAGAACACATTCGCAATTTATTCAAAGTAAATACTATATGTTATTGAAATTATGAAATTTAATCGACTTAACATGCTGATGCATATTATTAATTATATTCTTCGTGGGAAATATTAAAACAACAAATGATACAAATAAAAAGAACACTCACACTGAGGAAAACAAAAGAAAGCTAGTCTCTTTTACACATTGTTTATGTTTGTTATTTTAAATAAGCAATCATAAATGCTGTAAATGACTTAAGAAAAGAACTACCAATCTACAAATTATTCAAAAACAAGATTGGACGAAAACATATTTTAGAAAATGCACAAAAAGTTTTAAAGTTTGGAATATAGTCTCTGTTAGTTTTTAAAAGAAAACACTGAAAAAACTTCTGAAAAAACAATTGCTTTAAGCATATGCTTTAAAGATGTATTTTTCAAAACGTATTTTTTCAATCGATCTAGGACAAAAATCACGATAAAATAGTACTGACGGTATATTTGCAAAATTTTATTTATTTAATATTAAAGTTATCCAGCTAGTAATGATCGATGAGTTGCCTGCCTTTTAATTGCGAAGAAATTTTTGCATGCCATTCTTATTGAATAAATTATTCACTAATCGTTGCGAGAAATATGCGCCATTTAACGCCTCAGCTGCTAAAACAATACTACAAAAACACGTTTAAAGAATAAAATTAGACTTAATAAAATATCAAAATTACTTGACGTAAAAGAGCAGCTCCAGCTTTTCGCTCAGCAGCATTGGCCTTCGAGCCCAACCACAAATACACCTCAGAGCCGAAATCGAATATAAACACCAAATCAGGTTGCAAACAAGAGATACTAGGCTGTCTGCAACAAAGATCTTGTCTAACGATCAGTGATTTACCCTGAACTTCATATACACGAGTCATCACATTGATCACTTCCTAAATATCGAAAAAATGAAACATAAGCAAAGCACACTAACAAGGAATTGGAAAATGTAAAAACAATAACTAAACTAATGTGTTTCATATGCTCCTACCAAAAAGATTTATATAAAAACTCTAAAAAAATTACAAAAAATATCTTAAAGTCAAGAAATTACGCTTACATTTCAATTTGTAAAGAACATTTGTTCAACATTGTTGCAGTAATATATATCAGCAAAATATTCTTTCAACTACTAAAGAAAAAAAATTTCAATTGAAACAAATTAAGGTCAATAAAAGACAGTTTATAAAATTCATTTTAAATCAACCCAAGTACACTACAATTTACAGAAAATCATATAATCGAAACATCGTTGCTGAAGATTAACGATTTAAAGAATGCAAGACAGAGTGGACATTGCAAAATCTTCAGAACATATCTCCAAAAAAAATTCAATAATGTTTATTGAGGGAACCACGGCGTAATAATAAGCCGTGACTGAACTCAATCAGCCCACTAGCAATTCTTAGAAATTGGACCCAATCCAATCAGCTGCCAACACAATGTGGCACGCGCAAAGTCTTGGAAAATGCATAACTTATTAAAAAGTGCAAACCAAAAATGGCTATCTATTATGTAATAATTCCAACAAAATATGTCATTTAAAAAACTAACCTCAAAATAGATGTCATCATCCTCCGGGTTTCCACCGGCGGTAATTTTGAAGCCTTCATCTCCTCCCAATTCATTAATGAGCTCACTCCGCATCCTATCTGCGTCAGGATGTGGGGCTCTTTCATCGATCAAAATGGACTGTTTGGCCCAAGTTGCGCCGAGATCATGATTCTCTATTACTTGTCTTGCAACTTCAACAGCCCGCGAACGTTCACCAGTTGAAGAGAATTTGCCCAAATATAACCATACCTTTTCTGTAGAACCATTAATAAACACAAAACAGTCACAGTCGGTGAGCGATCGAGCAGACGGTTCAATCAAGCGCACTTGAACTCGCCTACTGCCTAAAATGTGTGCTTAGTGATAAAAAATAAGTTAAAACAAAAACATTTTATTTTATTCTAGTTTTAACACGATAAACTTAAGAAATTTCAAAAACTTGTATGATGATTGCGAAAAGTATTACCTTTCACCAAAAGAAGCATCTTCTCTGTAAAAGATTGCATTGGCCTAGATCTGTGCGCCAAGCGTGTTTCTTCCATTTTGGCCAACTTTACAGCCGAAATGTTTTCCGAAGAAGCCAACCCGGCCAAGGCAGATTGAGCCAATGTTGAGCGAGCAGCAACTAAATTCAAGAGGTTTTCTTTCAAAAGTAGTAATATTGTAAAGTACAATCAAACAGCAATTACTTCGAAATTAATAAACATTTAACTTGCAAATATTTATAAAATATGATGAATACACCGAAAATAACAGTCCCAAATGTGTATATTTTTCTAGAATTACAACTCACGCTTGTCAAGATATTTGGTTGAAGCGGTAGCAGACGATTTGCTAAGACTTTCTTCATATGCATCTACAACAATAGGTATTTCCTTCTTCAGCGGGTTAGAAGATTTTGGTCGCTTAGCACGATTCACTCGAGGTTTTGCAGTTAGGTCCACTACAAAGCTAAAGTTACATAAGTAAAACAAAATGAAATGAGAATTATATTACTTAAAAGATAAAATATAAGCATTGCGAAATCTAATTCTACACTATTTTGTTATGAAATATAATGATGAAATTAGAAAAAGCGTATTAGGGAAATATAGAAAAGTACCCTTTGCTGTGGTTCTCATCATCAAAAATCGCATCGAGATCAACATTCAGAGAGATGGATTCTTTTTGAGGGGGTTCAGATGAGGAGAAGAAGCTGTTGAGTCCATTATCAACCTTTGAAACCGAAACTTGTCTGTTAGAAGATGAGGGTTGCTGAACGGGTGGAGCAATCGTGGATTTAGTAATTGGCTTAGGTGAAGTCTCTTCAACTGTTCTCAAGGGGATGACTGGTGAATTAAGCAAGCTAAGCGCTAAACAATAATTTCCACTCTCTATTCAAAACATTGTGACGTCGTCTCAAAGTGAAGTAATTTATAATTCAATAATCTTTAAGAAAAAACATTTCAAGTGGTTAAAAATTGGTTCTATTTTAACTATTTTCAAAAATTCAGGCAAAATTATTACGATTACTGACACGTTAAGACACTACTTAATAGTTCAACTCACCCCTCAATCACTTTCAACATAAGGCCAGAAGAGCTTTATCTCTAATGTGATAAAATATAAACTCAAACTAATCAGTTTCAGGAGTAATTTGTAGTGTCCGTTAAAGATAGGGCCGCTTAAAATAATATTTCAAAAAATTAAAATAATAATGCAATAAATTAATGCAAAACACAAAATAGTTATTTACAGCTTTACAAACCTCGTTTAGCACGATCCCCCTTCGACATTGTAGTTGTTTTCCGAGCGTTATTATGCCTATTTTCTGATTGAGAGCGCCACAAGTCAACACTGGAAATTGACCTCAGATCCTCGTCATCTTTACTGACGCGATTTTTCCAAGTTTCCCCAGAATCGTGCAATTGTGATTTAATGTCTGCAATGCTCACAGGACGATCGCCTTCTGACCGCTAAGTCCAACAAATAATAAAATAGTTTATCGAAAATATTGTAATGACACACATAAATTTCTCTGACAATTACAAATTTTAAAATAGACGAACATTAAGAGTACATACTTTACAGCAACACAAATTTTGCAATTGATATACGGCTTCATGCAAACAATTGGTGGCTTGCAAAAATGCTTCGAATGGATGACTTCATAGGTTAATGAACAGAGCATGAAGAAGATTAACACCTACGTCATTGTTAAACACAACTACCGCAATTTCCCAAACAGTTATTCTTCACTTGCACTCGAGAAATCACCCCAATCCCAATGTGTGGCAGTGCACTACTGCACATTTTAAAATGAATCATTGGTGAAAATTCATGTACAATAATCGTAAGGATGTCAAACAGTCTTTTAAGCAAAATGTTATGGCATAGTGAGGAAATCAATTAGATAAAGAATAGATCAATTACACAGTGACGAAGTAACATAAAACTTACAATTCTGGTAATTGGACGATCCTAAAGTCGTTGGTAAGCATTTGACCAAAATTGGTGGTATTTTAAAAAAATCAAGATTAAATAGCATTGCGGCAATAAAAAATTTGCATTAAAAATGATAAAATTCAGTAATTCAAATACACCACGAATCAAATTCCCACAAACACGTCATTGATCGATTGCTGAGATTTGGAAAAACTTTCGTCTGCTGTTGTTGATGGAAAAGATTAAAGGGCGAATTTAAATAACTCAACTCCATAGTGTTATAAAGTTAAATGTATAAAAAACCTGAATAGATGAAAAATAGGGTTTGTTAACATTTTCTTAAGATCTTTAACAGTTAGAACCTGTTTACATTTTTACTACGTGGACACAGTTTGGGGTACTTTTTGTACCCCACAGATATTATTGAATAATATAAATAGTTTATTGCTTAAACAAGTTTTACAAAGATGCGAGTTACACAAAACAGTTTCTCATTTGGTCAAATGAAGCATAATCTGATATTCAGCTTTCTTATGTTCTTTTGAGGGCCAACTCTGTCCAGCAATACTTCGTCATCATAAGTAACTCATTTACGTCCTACGCAATATTTTATAGGAATGAGCAATGGTGTAAACAGACCTAGTTGTAACACGTATGGTGCGGGCCTACCAGGCCCAGGTGGGCCACGGGCTGGGCCGTGGCGAAAAAATCATTATTGTGGGATGTGGAGGGGACTCGGCCAGAAATTCATGAACTATTGGTTGAAGCGAGGGATAAAAGGCTTTGGCTACTTTTGCAAAAGAATATATTTTAAATAATTTCTATGTATATTATGAGTTTGTTTTACGGATTGTGTTCAATAAGGCTCGTAATTAATATGGATTTTATTGTATTTCAATATAATTTGTTTATTAACAGCTTTGATTGTTTTTAGTAAAATACCGACTATTTAACTAAAGATTACGGGCCTAGGTTTGGCAATTAAGCAAAGTTGGACATGTCTGCCGAACTGGTCCAGAACAATTTTGAGACAGCACGTGAGCTGTGGGTTTGGGTCAGGCTAAAAACAGCGAGCCTCTACCTCTACAGCTTGGTCATAGAAAATTTTAAGGATTTTCTTGAATTTTCTAAGTAATTTAAAGTACAAAAGAAAGCTTCGGCAGATTTATCCTTTAACCAATCCTCCTGGAAGCGAATCATAAAAAACTATAAAGCTCCATTAAAAAGTCATGAATCCTAACTTTTTGCTAAAAAAATCGTTTGAGTACTAATTGTAAAGGTCAAAGTATTGCCTGTTTTCATATGTTATGGTTCTGATAATGATGGCAAACTCTAGTCGTTCTTGGATGCTATGAAGGAATGAAATCATACTTTTGAATTTATTTTTCAAAACTTCCTACATAATGTCCTATACAAATGAGTATGCAAACGATTATGGCCTTAAGGATCTATAAAAAAATTTCTATACCCTCTATACAAAGAGTTTCCCCCAAAGTACACTTTGCAGTGGAATGCTAAATTTAATGATTATACCTACCAATAACTCTGTTTTAAATCCTTACCTCATTATAATAATCGTATCTAGTTATTTGAGCATAATTTTGCCGGATCTAGCCATTGAAATGAAAAACATTCCAGACCACATCCTATCCATAATTGCAAAGAAGAACCTTCATGCTAAATTTGTCTCATTAATTCCTTTCTATCTGATATACATGTATCAATTTCGTAATATCAAATATGTTATCGTAAAATGCAAAAATGCTAGGCCTACTTCTTTTTCAAAAAGGTCGTATTATTGTTGAATATCCGTCTACAACAACTTTTGCAAAGGTGTTTTTTGCAAAAATATCCCAATATTGTCATTCATTTTGGAGCATCAGTAGATAAAATGTGGGTTTAGATATTACATGATTACCATTACCATTGAAAAGGGCTCTACCATTAGGCTTTGCATCTGTTTTCGAAAAGGTTTCAATTTTGTTGACAATATTTGTTGATTATCAAGGCCTACTATATAGAAGGCTGTGAAGTCAGTCATTCTAGAATACATTCTTAGACAAAGCTATCTGTTTATATAATTTAACTATAAAATATTGTGTAGCACACTACATTTTTCAAGATGGAAGAGTCAATCTAATTAGTCAGAATGTCTGGGGTACAAAAAGTACCCCAAACTGTCTCTACGTAGTATACAACAATATTTCAGGTCGTTGTGCTCAAATTATGTTGAAACTTTAAAATATAGTATTTCTATGATTTTCATGAAAAGTCAATCAATATCAATAAGTTATATATAAATCTTTCCAAACTGTTGAAGAATTAAAAGCTCTGGGGTACGAAAAGTACCCCAAACCGTCGTTAACTGTTAATAGATCTTAAACAAACTTATTGGTGTTATATACAGACAATTTAAAGCTTTGTGAATTATTGCATTTTAATCAAACAACTGAGATCTTGACCTACTAATAATTATTAGTAGGCAATGCTTAGATGCATTCTACGTATCTAAAGCCATTTCTACAAAGACGTGTGAAAACAATTAGTAATATATGTAGAGGTAGTATAGGAACAATATTATTCCCGCGTAAATGTCAGCGTGTCAATAGGAAGTGGTACTGAAACGGAATTACATGAGATGTGAAAATGCATTAAATTACAAGAATTACATTTCACAATATAAACACAAAACATAGCAATCAAAGCATTCTATGCGTAGGCTTCAGTTATAAGAATCAAATGATAAAATTGAAATATTTTAGCGAAAATTTTGAAAAAGCGGATGCGTCACAAAAGCTTAATAGAAATATGCAAAAATGATAATGAATTACAAAGGAAAGAACAACTAGATTCAAATCTTAATCGACATAATTGTATTTGAAAATTGTACTTTTGCGTATAGGAAGAGACTATGTAAAAATTAATCTTGCGCGAATTTTTTATAAAAAAAATATAGTTAAACGAGCTTTATTCAAAGATTTTAAGTTGCAGAGCCAAGCCGAGCTGAGCCGAACTTCAGCAAAAATGCGCGGAAATTGACAAGTGAAGTAAAAACCGGAAACTGCCAACTATTAATATTCCTAAAAATAATAAATCAGAAATATAGAAACAGGTAAATCAACATCCTTCAAAGGGTTTTCCACGAACTTTTATGCCTGCTTGTGAAGCAGCTCAACCACCTTGATTGAGAAATTTCCCACATCATATTGATGTTGTATTTAAATAAAATATTTGGACATTTCAACACTGATTTTTTTTGTCTTGAAGTCAAATCTTGATTTTTTATTATAAAAAACCGTAATGTACACTCTTAAAATTTTCTAGATAAAACACCTAAAATACAGCAATGTTTAGGTAAAAAAGGTCCCCTAGATTTTTTGTAAATACTCAAAATTGGGACTAGATCTAATATTTCAAGGAAAACACAAAAAAGTATTCTAGGAATTTTATGAGATGTCTCTATTCAGGTATTTTAACTAAAATCTTAGTTATCCGTTTTTGTACTTAAAAATCCACAGTGATTTTCTTAGGTATTTGTATTTAGGGAAGATAGCAAAATTATTTTAAGGATTTCTGTTCAAAATGTTTTGTGTAGTACCTAAAATGAATTTATCCTTTAATATGTAATCCAATTACACAGAATCTTAGATTGTATTAATGTACAAAAATGTTTTGTACAATATCATTAACAACATATTTTTATTACAATGCTTATGTATTAATTTTGAGTTTATAATACAAAATTCTGACATTCAATGAAATGCTATCTGTAATAATGCTATGCAGTCCATACAGCAGTTTATCAATTAAAATAAAAAATGTTTTTCTGTTATTCTGCAAAATTCAGAGTGAGAAAACTTAACTATTTTGTCAATGGTTTTTCAAATGACTAAATGTAAAAAAGCGTGAAATGCAGAGTCGCAAAATTTACCACATAATACATTTCTAAGATAAATAGAGTGTTACCAATACCAGAGCAAATATTAATTAGTTATACCATTAAATCTTCAATACATAAATAAATATTATATAAATATTGCAACATAACTTAAGTATAAAAATATTTATTTATATATATACGTAGCACCTCTATATTATGTAAACAATTAGATATCAACACATCACATTTTGAAGAAAGAAGTTTTAATATATATAAGCATGCAAATTGCGTCAATATTTACAATTTATCAGGTATAAATAATTCATGCAATCAGAAGAAATATCGGATAGATTGCTTTTCTGAAATTATATTTTTTTATCACCAAATCGAAAGGCCTTTATTATGCATAATTGCAATTAAATAATATTGATGAACGAGGAAATGTTGAAAAGAGTTTATTCAACGTTGAACAATTTTTAATATATACAACGTTTAAGCCTAAAAGCCTGTTTTAGGCATAGATAATTTATTGTGTTGCATTGCCCTTTTTTCAAGCAAGGTTATACTCTAATTTGTACGTTGTCAAAATGATTTTGCAAAATTTATATAATTATGTAGACTGAAAATGAGTTTCTGAAATTCTTATCGTAAATGTATGTTGAATAACAGCAAGAACTATGTAAAATTGTTATGTAAAAAATCTGTTAAACTAACACAAAACTCATATAGAGGTCAAATTTATCCAAACGACCTTAAAACATCCAGCTCGTCATTAAGCCCACTTCTGAACAGCTAAAAGTCCTGGTAGTGATAAGCAGACTAAATTATACTTGCAAGCAAGTTGACTTGTAAAGGTGACAGCAATACTATGTTTGCAAATAAAAATGACTGTATGATAAAATTTCAACTTTTCTTGATATTGTCACAAAAGTTGCAAAATTGTACATTTATTATTTCAACTTCAAATGCCCGATATGTACAAAATGACGACACTTACCTCTGCAGGGGAGTTCAACAGGATATTGACTGCATTTCAAATGAAATTTAGCGGTGCTTTATAGTGAAAATAGTCAACTATAATATGTATGTATATATATATATATATATATACATACGGGCTCTAGATACTATGGGATTTCTATCCACCACCCGCAATTTCCGATTTTCTATAGTATACAGCGCCTTTTTTGATGGAAAGCCAGAATAATCCGCTTTATCCAAAAATGTTTATATTGCGAATTTGAAATGAGGCTCTAATTTCTTTGACCCGTATCCAGCGCAATGCGCCATAGTATTTAGCGCCCGTATAGATTTTTTTGTATCCAGCGCCTTATAGATATTTTAAAATTTTGTATCCAAAGCCCGTATATATATATATATATATATATATATACGCAAAAGTATTGGATACGTGATTTTTGTATGCATATCCCAGAACACTTCTTGTTTCAGAATGAAAACGTGTTTATATACATTCAACAATAAACACTTTGCATTTACCAATGCAAAAACTAATAATATCTATTTGATAAATAGTTCACAAGTAAATTTTAAACAAAAAAGTATTGGATACATAGTATTATTGCTTCATGATGAGCAGAATATCGTCATTCCAATAATAAGTTTCATTTCCATTTCCAAAAATTTTCGTGAAACTGGGAATTAACGTGCAAACCTCTGCATGGACCAATCAAAAAAGACAAAATCACCCTACTACAGCCAATAAAATATCTGATGTCTCTTTCAACTAAACATTTGGACGAGATCATTAGAAAACATCAAACAGGGCATGGGTACCGAAAATATCTTGGAACTTCAACTTACCTTTATATACAGTAGGAAACCTGGTAGAAAGTGGAAAAAACTTAATAAATTGGGAACCGAAAGGGCCCTGTGCCTGAACCGTCCTAGAGAGTAACCTCCTCGCGGTGGTTCCTGGAGAAGCTACCTCCCAAGGCGAAAGCCAAAGGGTGGTGCTGAGCTAATACTTGACGGGCGCGTCCCTTTGCGGAGTCCCGAACCAAGAGTGGACGTTAAACAATAGGGTATAAGAAGGTGCCGCCATGTGTGCTATGCGCATGTGGGGGCGGTAATGATGATGTGAGACTGTCTGGTAGTTTGTGGAACAGACGGCGACGTCTAGCATTAATTGCTGCCGGTGCCCAGAGTCGTAGAGTGCGTCTACGAGGGCAGTAATACAGAGATTTTTCTCTGTCTCTGGCCTCTAGATAGGCCTTGGCCAGCATTTGCTGTGCCTTCCTATGAGGGAGCCCTGCTCTGTCATGGGTTTTAGTGCGGACAGTAGTTGCTCATGAGTTACCCAGTTAGTAGCCTTGGTTGGCGAAAGCTGGAGAGGCGCAACCCTCTCATGAAGCTCAAGCCTTTGGCTTCACTCCTGCTGATCAGACTCAACACAGATCAGCACTCTGCGTGCCAGGGGTCGCCAGAGGTCAAGCATGATTAAACCGGCCTTAGTGGTACACTTCTAGGGGTAGTTCCGGATTTTGATCTGTTGACACACACTCTTCAGTCTGTCGACTGGTAGAGTAACCCCGAATACAATTGTAAACATACAAAGGAGTGGCAGACCTCGTAAAATTGAACACAAAAGTGTTAGGTGGATTGGTTGCAAATTTCAAGGAATCCTTACATCACACATTGAGAAATTCAAAATGATTTGAGAGATGTGGGCTGTGGGCAAAGAAGTCAGCAAAGATACAATAAGCAGGATTCTCTATCTCACAGTCCTGAATTCTAGAATTCCGCGGAAAGTTCCTCTACTGAAGACAAAGCACGTGAAAGCTCTATATATAATGCCAACTAATGTCTAACATATTTATCCTTTTCGAATTGAAGCCACAAATGCCTTACATTNCCGTGTCTAAGCTTTTGTTAGGCCTTCGCCGATTTGAGAAAAGAACTTGATGCAGAAAGTATTATTAGCAACCTCAATTAAGAACAAGAAACATTGTTGAAATTACATAGCTGTTCATTGTGAATACGCACTATCAACTTTTGGCAGAATTGATTTCCTACAATGATATTCACACAAAATTTTGATTTTAGTTTCAACCTTTTGAGACAAATTTTACATGAAATTACATTAATGTAAATGTTGACAAACACAATTTGTAATGTAAATTTGAAGGCAAAAAGATACCATTGATCTCCTACGTGAATAAGAACTTGGCTATGGCATTGAGTTACGATTATTTTAAATGAAAGATTTTTGCATGCTAAGTTCGTTATTAGAAAAAGTCTACATAAAAAAGCTTCAATAGCTATTATGGGATCTGAATGATTTCTTAACATATTAGCATTGAATGATTTTGAATAAGAAATTTCACATTAAAAATATAATGGAAACTAAAGCTACCTCCATTACAGGAGATGAAAAGGTGTACAACTGAATGCTTTTAAATATAACATGTCCCGCACCTCACACTTATAAATGTCTTTTGCGCAAAAGGAAGTTATTAATAGAATTAGTTTCACTTAGCATTCGTTGCAAAGAAATTAAAGCAAATAGGACGAACAATTCAACAATTACACAAGAATTCTTAGTTAATAATACCTAAAACATTCTTAATGAAGGCTTTATAACTCACGAACTAAGAAAGATCTATCAAATCTGAAAACACCACAAGATAGAGGATTGCATCCACACTCATTTACACCCGGTCAAAATACTTTGTTGGTACTCCTTTGAGCTACGGCCTCTTGCTTTGCTTCCATGGGTTTTAAATCGACTTATTATTTGAATATTAGGCAAGAAAAACTAGAAAGTTTTTTTAAAAACTTGGTTTTCAATGAAACATAGCTACGACTTTCACGCTAACAAGGGAGCACAATTGCCCATAGACGTGTCTATATCCAAAGGTTTTCAAATTTCTTAATAGACATGGAAAATGGGAAATAAAACCCTATGGATATACTAGGGAGTTTTGGGTCAAGTTTTAGAATGGGATTTCGTATAATGATAATGAACAATTGACAAAACTATAAAATTACCGTTCACTTATGGATAAATTACTGGTATCTTGTTCAGTATCTTCTAATGTTTGAGACATTTCAATAGAAGTAATGGGTTGGGTTCGTCTTCTTTGACTCAAGTCTATACCTGATGAATTATCACCAAATCGATTCTAAACAGATTGAGGAATAGCAGTAAATTTATCGAGAAACAATTCAATCCAAAGCGCACCAATGAAATACTAACATCACTGCCAGAAGGCTGGTTACTTTAATCTAATGTTGCAACCGTACACAGGTTCAATTGGAATTCCAACACCGACTTTGATAGAGATAATTTTAAAATTCATTAATACGACGTCCGAATTGCATTATGTAAGTCTGAATACAGGTGTGGAATCAATTAAAATTGCGCAACATGCATTCGGAGTCGAATTGAATTAAGTATTCTTTTAATTAGTATTAACAAGGAAACTCCTTAGAAATTCATGGTAACTAAATACAAGTGGATGCTTCAATATGGCTACATTAAGTACATTAAGTCAATGCATGCATATTTAATGCGAGCCGTTATCAGATGCTTTTAGAACAATAGAGAGGTGAAAGTCGGCTCGGCCAACTCATATCAAATCATTGCATGGATCAACTCGCAAATTACATATTTGGTTCGGAGCAGATGAATTCCTATTTGCAATTCGGGCAGTTGGGGTCGCCTTAAAAATTCTTTAAATAGTAAGCTCTTTTAAAATACATCTTTGCGTTTATACGGGAATTGCAAACTAGACAAGACAAAAATGCATAATTTATAAAACTGATTAGAGAAAATTATAAGATGTTATCATTAATAAATGATTTTGGGCATTAGTGTTATTTTATCTGGGTAGCTTTATCCTGAATTATAAATATAGATCAATTGGAAAATGTTTTAAAATCAACAAATTTTGATCAATCATTGAAACAGGGAAATGCAAACTCTCATAATGGACCCCATGAAAATCATATTAGGTCATAACGAAGGAGTACATAATAGATTATTATTTACTCTGGTCATAATTATGAAATCTAGGGATTCTTTTTACAAAGGAAACTTTTTTTACTAGTAAGTGTATATGTACATCTAAACATATTAGTCCAGAAATGCAGAATGCACAGTTACTATTATTTCTTAATAATTGAAGTAAAGACAGTAGATATATAACGGCGAAATACAATGCATGTGCCAACTGACCAAGCATTTTATTTAGAATTAAGTAATTATACAAGATGCTGAATTAATGTTTGTTACATTGTACTTAAACGCTACATATTATATGTAAGGTCAAAAATTATTCTACTCCAACTGATTTAAAAATATTGTAACAAAAACTTGTTTTTCCTAATCTGACCTATTGCTTAGTTGTTGAGATGGCGCGCCAAAAAAATCATTAAAGAAATTGATTGCTTACAAAAGAAAGCATTGTCAAAAATTTAATATCAGATTTTCATCCTATTTCAGATCTGATCTTAGAACATGATGAACGCCTATATACAAAAATATCAAGAAATTGTCATATTCTTGAAGATTTAGCAGAAAAAAGATCGGACTATTCAATTAAGAAATTAAGATTAAGGAAAAAGACATTCCAAAAAATGTGAACTTCTATTCCCAAATAGACATTTAAAAAAATATTTTTAATTACTAGGCATCATATTAAGTCTATCAGATGTTTATTTCTGATATATATATATATATATATATATCTTATTATTAAATTTAAATAAAACAAGAGTGTTAAATGGATGATTGAGTAACCGATAATGGACGATATTGTCGATAAGATTTATCTATCACAACTTTTAAAAATATCGATTTATCTTTTGGTCTGTTACGATAATTGTGGATTTTCGGTGGCACACCCAAACAAACTATTGAAAAATCAAAGCTACATTTCTTGTACTGTAAATGTTATTGAAACTTTGTACAGTTGTGTAAATATATTTTCAATAACACTTGCCTGCTAACAATGAAAAGACAGATATTTTTTGTAGTAAACACTTTTGGAGCATAAAACCTCAATAAAGTTGTTGAATTTTATGCTTAACCGATATTGATGATAATCAATATATCCATATTGAGGTATATTAAACAATCCAATAATCTATTGTAACACATCGATAATATCGTTATCGATAACATGCAGCATGCATTGTGAAACTAGAGATGTATGGGTTAAAATTAATCATGACAATGGATCATTGTGGGAGAGTTTAACTACTAAAGACTTTTAAAACTAATATGATTGCTTTGGGTTAAATTGGATACGAACGATGACTGAACATAACTGACAAAATATAAAGTGAAAAGGTCAGTCACCCACTCAAATGTGACAAATACAATAAATAAAACTTTTTCTAAAAATATAAGCAATTTCTCAGGAATAAAAAGTACGTGATATATAATGTTCGCAATAATTCGCCAATAAAACTAGAAACTTTCCAATAGATTTGGAATGTAACAAAACAATTTCTTAGCAGACACAAAGCTTATGTTATTAGAAATTGAGGTGACCTACAATGTTAACAGTCGCATGTGCATTATTTGCTTATCATTTCAAGTCGCAATAAAACTAACAAGTTCTTTCACACCTAAAAATCCATTCAAATCTGAAGCAACGTTGGCATGAATTGGGTTTGTTATAATCAACGGTTCATTCATGTAAAAATTTTGTAAAATTTTACAGCTATGTAGCTGTTACAGGATAATAGAAATAATCAATTTCGAAGTCTACAGCAACATTTAATAAGTTTTTCAATCGGTATATAGAATATTATATTCTACATAGTCTAACCACTAATTGCACTGAGACACTCCATAAATTTAAAGACATTTACTAATGACCAAATTCTGGTGTGTACAGCACACGTGTGTTGAAGACTAAATCAGACATTTATCTTGAATAGTTGTTTACTTTTCTCAAATTCAAAAAGTTTTGATTATTTTCGTTTGTCATACTAAATGTGTTAAGTTGACTATAGTATTCATATATAGCACAAGAAGGACTGTTAATGCATGCGTTAACATGCTTTGTTTGTAAGATTACATAAGTGTGGAGCATTTTCTTGAAGTTGGAGGGAATAGGGTTAAGCAAAATGGGAAGTCTGATATTACAAGCAGCACATTAACAGTTTACAAATTTAATTCTAGCTAAATATGCTAGTCCTCCCACAGAATATTTAACCACCGTTTCCCATACTTTCTAGAAGTAATGAGTAAACACCAATGTCATGTAAATGCTATACATATTGCAAGAATGCAAGCACAATCATATTAAATCAGTTAATTAGATTTCACATAAGAGGCCAAATTCTTATTTTTAATTATAAAGCGCGACACCAGATGAAAGCATAGTTTTCTTGAAGATTTAATCAGTATCATATAAAATGTCAACATTGAAAAATATGAACCGGAGATTGACAAATCTGAAAATGTAGGACCAAACACGGCCCGCCCCATTAAAATTAATGCAAATTCGGTTCATTTTTATGATTTTGACCAAGTAATGTCTTTAATTTTTTGGTTGGATTAACCAAAATTGGCTATACTAAAAACCTATAACGACATCTACACACTGAAATTGTGTTTTAGGAGAGTATATGATAATGTCAAATTTCAGCACATTGTTTATAAATCACATAGCAATCACTATATTTGAGTTGATTGGAGTGAACTGTTACTTAAGTTTTTTTAATTCATCAGCCCATTTTTTTTCCAATTCAGTACTGCTTACTCTAGCCCATGTTCATATCTGATATGAACAATAGTTAAAATTTATGATATAGAAGGGGATTGATGTATTGATTTAAGACTACGTGCTGTTGTTCTCTATGTTGAGTTCTTGGCGCAAACTCAACACACAAAGTACAATTCAAAATATTGCCATTATTCATTTCTTGGCAAGTTTGTTGATTTTAAGATTCCGCAAATAGGGCAAGATCACTCATTTTTGGTGTTATACATTCAAAACTCTTTGAGAAGTCTTAGTTCTTGTGGACATCAATGAATTTAGAAATATTGTAAAGAAATATGGCTTTCTACATTGGATTTTAGCAAGAACTTCTTGTGAAATTGATTTTGGAAACGGCTTTGCACTGGAATGAGCATTTCAAAAAGAAATCAGAAGGCTTGTTCAAAGTTTTCATTGTTTTGATCAAAGATTCGTTTCATCTAAAAGCACTTTTACATGAGAATTTTCTTTGAATCTGCATGAAAAAGTGGGCATTTGTTTTGAACAATTTGCACAAACATTAAAAATGTGAGGAAAAAACAATTATTCTGCAAAACAAGCAAAAACACCTAGAACCAAGAATATCTTAATGAAAACTACACACATTTTAGTAATGCATTAAGTTTAAATTGAATTAAAAATTGAGTAAAAATACTACTGAAAACATTAATCGTTAAAAAATGGAGCCAATTTACCTTACTTATTTATGGTATTCCTAAATAATAGCTAAAATTGGGTTTATGAAGCATATTCTTAAATTATTACCTTAAAAATTGAGCTATTGATTGAAAAATTAAATATTGAAGCTCCACAACGACTTACCCAAACGAATATTTTAACGCCCTTCAACTCCAGAAAAGTGCATACATATTAAATTTAGATAAATAAAAGCAACTATTAAAAATATATCCAACGAAATTTAATGGAAATTACCTGAAGTGAAAGACAAGGATAGACAAACATGTTGTATATACTAAGTGGAGTGAATGAGCGGAATAAATATGAACAGCGATTACTCAGCGACAAATATAACGTATTTGATATCGTTGGCATATACTCCATATCATTATATTCAATAGCCGGCCTCCGTTTTTGAGTTAGCTTAGTTAGCAACTAATGTACCAGATGTACCAGCCTCAAATATTGTGGGCGGTTATGGAAACAAATTGGGTAAGCATTAGTTAGCAAGCAGGCAACAATTGATCAATTGCTACCACTGGCATGAATAGTCACATAGAGAGTAACTAACTTTTGCTGTCAGTTCTAAAATTGTAGAAAATCACATTCAAGGGGGCTAGATGCTTATTTAGGGTTTGCACAGGTTAGTACTCGGCAACGCATCAAAAACCTATCTTTTCTACAATTTCTTTACATTTTTCATTTTTAATAAGAATTTTTAAAAAACTAAATACTTTGTAAATTTGGCATCAACACAGATAAGTTTGCACACACGCTGTTTTCTTCAAAACAAAAAATTACCAAAAGAATCAATTTTGTCTTATTAAATTAAAATACTTAAGAAATCTTTATAAGTTATCGGGCATTTTTTATCAAATGTATTAACAAACTATGGACTCTTTTCTGTTATTCTAAAAGAAAAAAATGAAGAGTAGTTTTAAGACAAACATTTAAGAAAAACAAAAGTCAATGCTTATATAAAAGCGACACTACTTCAGACTACCTTAAATTAAAAAAGAAATCGTAATTGATCGGTTATTACCATATTAAACAAACTGGTGGCGGTCTCTATTGTAAATTTATTTAATACCTCCGCATAATTTATGGTTAAAACTATGTAACATTTAAATTGAAGTAGAGTGTAGGCACAAACCACACATATTGTGTCAACATTCAATTAGGATAAAGCAGTTTTCGATATTATTTCAGCACGAATTTATGATTTGATTTTATATCCAAGGTTTTCGAGTCCCGGAATGCTAAAAACCCCAACTCTAATGAGTTTGCAAAACTTGATCAAAAAACTCAGAAGAGAATGCACTTGAAAATACTACAAAAAATTACTTTAAATTTCAGTTTCTATGTCAATCGCAAATACATATTTTTTAGTTTACGAAACTCGGAGTATTATAAAATAAATTAGGGATGTGACTTACAAATTTTTTTTCCTAGTTCTGTCCTGTTCAAATTTAATAATGTCTTTCCTGATTAACGGAAATACTAATGTTTCTCCAAACGAACAATGTAAACTAGTCTTACATATATAAAGACCAACCTGATGCATGATTATATTGAAATGTAACATGTAAACAAAATATTTTATCAACATGTATAATTATAATAGAGGAGAGATATAATTCCCAGATTAAATTCCGTTAAAAATGAAGTGTTGCATCATAATGTATTAGATTATAGTTTAAACAAAAACTTTGTAAGTAAATATACTATAACTAATGTAAACCGTTGAGGTTATGAACCGTGCATTAGTTTCAAAAAATGCCCTGATTTCCCATTCTGATCTGTCCTGTGCTGTTCTATTTTGACCTGACATCCTGTCCTATCGCAATATTAAAAAAATATTATTTACTCTAAAAAAATTCGAAAGAACTCGATTGAACTCGGAATTGTACTGAAAAAATACCCGCACTGAATCTCGAAATGTAAACACTCAACTCGATTAGAAAACCCTGGTTATATCAGATGGGATTTGCGGAAAGTTTAAAGGCAACATTGATTCTGCTAAATGTGCCAATCATCACACCATTTGTTGACGGATACATCACATTACAGACGCAAATGTCAATTGTTTGCATTAGATAACGGAAATATGTGCTAAGTTAACACAACTCTGGACTATTGGAAGACTTTCATAACGCAATTCAGAGGGTGTTCACGCGTTTGAAATCATAAATTTCAAGGCAATTCTAAGCTGAACATTAAGCAATTTTCATGCGTAATAACACTGTACAAAAGTGTGCTCAAATTAACTGTGGCGCATACATGTCATAGACAATATCTGTAAATAGAACAGCCAAAAGATATAACAACAGACCAGACCTCGTAAAAAATAAATTTCCAGGCGTCTCCAATACTTTCAACAATTGAAAGTCAGCAAACAACCTTTTTAGGGGGTTAAAAAATTTCAGACTCTGCAGCATAAATTGTATAAATTCTGGAGATGTTCAGCTCACTGGAGCGATTTTCTCGTTCTGCTTAATACATAACGAATAGGTTTTCCGAAATTTCACTAATTTTGAGATAGCAAGTTATTCCATCGTAAGCTTAGTATGTTAGCAAATGAATTATTGTAAATCACAAATATTTTGGCAAAAGAAATGTTGATGCACAAAATCTCACTATGCGATATAAATGTGAAAGAAAATTACACTATTATAAATTGAGATAGGTGATACAAATTCTCCTGTTTAAATGATAAAAATTACTTAAAACTATAAATAAAATAAAGAAGTAAATTGAAAATATGGAAAGATTTTTACAGTTTGACAAGTTCTATCTATGCAAAATAAAATTAAATGGAAACATACGTGAGCACAGTTACAAGCTTATTGCTCAATTGTATTTGCGCATATTTCAGCACAATGGTAGCCCTCAAGTGAGATACATAAGTATTTTCAAAAAGAACGGTAGAATTACAAGAATAAATATTAGTTATCAAGCGAACACCACATAGAAAAGAAATCACGTAGTAACCTCAAGTGCAGTGTTACAAACACCGATAATAAACCGCTTAACCTCAATCATAACTAAAACCTATATTTTAGCTAAAATGTAGAAACTAAATCAATACAAAATAAAAATTGTCCGTTTGATACAAACTGACTTTTTCTTAAAAGCTTAAGCATGCTTGGCCTATTTTTTCAATGTGTATGATAATTCCTCCGGTAGTAAACATCTCCAATCAACCATACTCATCTAACAGGCTTGGAAAATTCTTAAGTATTAAAATTAATGGGTCATGGAAGATGGGTGATTTCAAGAGCTGAAAAAGTTAAGTAGGAAAGTCTTACATGCTCAGGATCACTGAAGTATCTACTTTCATTGTCAGACAGCGTACTCTCGGAGTCAATGCTGTCTATCCCATAATCACTGTGGTTGAGTTTTTCTATTTTCCTGAATAACTCGTCCATTTGCTGTTTAATGTAAGTCTTCAGTTCATTTGTGTGCTGGTCAAAGTGTTGTTTGAATACTTCGATGAAAAAATCACTTGACACATAAACCATCCCGTTGACACAACGACTACAGGAAGCGTAGCAAGTCAACAGTAGTACTAACTATTTCACTTTTGCAATTACTCAATGTCAATAGCATAACAGGGATTGACGGATAGTCAGCGTACTATAACCAGGGACGGGAAAAATAATTGCTAATATTGTAATAAGTTAAACACCATTTAATTTTAAACACTATTATTTAAACTCAATTAATTGCACTGAAGTTCAAATGCAAAAAGCCAACATGGAAACTAAGATTTACAACCATTCCCAATATGTACGCATCAGGCTAATCTGATTCCAGACATTAATAGTTCAACCTAATTTGACCCGACCTTGAAAAAATAATTGGTAATTCATCAAAACTGTATGAAATTATACATTTACCAGAAAAACGAAAAATTTATACTTGTAAGAGTAAAAAATCAGGTTGACTAAATAAGTTTATTGCTGTAAATCTGGAATGCAACAATTCTAGTTGATGAATTGGATGAAAACTTTACATGGGGCTAGTATTGCATAAGCTTCAACATTGCTCAGTCAATCGAATTCGCGTGTTCACGCATTTGAGCTTCAAAGATATTATGAACTACCTTAATGAAGTCTATGGGGATGAAACAACCTTGTCACATCAGCTTCCACAGAACATAGAAACTTGGAAATTTAAGGGAAAGCCTGCTACACGAAAGCCAAATATTAAATATGATACAAACTTTAATAAAATATGCATACATTGAAAAAACAAATGGTGTAATTGTTGGCAGTTCGAATATATTCAGAAAATGTGTAATATAATAGGATATCAATACTCCTCTTTTGGAAAATAATTTTCTCAAAACACAAATTCAAATATTAATTAAAAAATTACCGATTTGCTTCGACGCCTAGCTTTAGTAGCTTTTGAAGACTCAACCAATTGACTGAGACATCCAGCATCTTCAGAGTATTGCATTGTTTCCGCTGATGTTGCGTTGGTATGAACCACTGAAACGCCATTATCGAAGATTAACGTAGACTCGCTGGAATTAGTGGGGGTACATTGATGTGCAACTTCAGTATCTACATCCATCTCTAAATGACAGTTTTCTTTGAAACACAAACGATTCATTTCATCATGCGGTTCACACTGATGAAGATCCTCACACGAACTGGAAATGTGACCATGTTTTAAAGAACTGATATTTACGTTTTCTAAAGCTACATCCTCAATGATATGTGAATTCGCGCTAGTTGACGGACTTTCATTATATTTGCTAGTTGAAATGTTATTTTGTTCATTTGAAAGATCCGGTAAATCAGAAGAATCATAAAGGATTTGAGGACTGAAGGCGCCAACTGAATACTCGTTTGAAGAAACATATGCAGCACCATTCGATTGCTGGCAATCATAGTCAAAAAGGGTTTGCATTGGTTCCTCAAATGATACATGGGGTTCCCGAATGGCATATTCATCCTGATTAAAATTAATGTCTTCTGTGGAGGTATCTATGGTAGATGGTCTCGAGCTAGATTCCTCAAACGAATTGAGCTCATTGTCACTTCTAGGGCTAGGGGACAGAAACAAATTTTGTTCGTCCTCATCGAGGGATTGAATACTGATATTGCTTTGTGCCTGTGGCCTATAGTGGAGGGAATCATATTCACTTGAGGAGTATTCATTTGGGTTGGTGGAGTTTTGGAAGGAATGAGAACGCCTTTTTAAGATGCTTCTTCTCTTGTCTCGAGGCAATACCGAAACACCTAAAGGGCAATTATTTATAACTAATAAATACTTAAAAATTCTTAGAGGACACTGCGAAAAGATCTTGTCATTCCCACAAAGCCTTAAGAGTTTCTACTTCCTAATCGAAAATATTACCTGTTAAAATATCATTTATGATGTTACAAAGTTTTGTTTGTTTACGGGGCATTCGAGGTATAAGATGAAAAATGTATAATTTAAAAAACATAAGAAGTGCTTTTGTAAATATTTATTTTTTGATGTTCTTTAGGAAATTTATATAAGTTGAAAAATGTATAACTTCACAAATGTATGAATGTTTTTGTATATTCTATTACTGATTTCAGTAGGAAATGTATATAAGTTGAAAAAGTATAACTTCGCAAACATATTAAGTACTTCTGTATATCTTTATGAATTATTTTTATAGGAAATGTATAAAAATTGAAAAATGAAAAAATTCACAAATATAAGAAGTGCTTCTAAAATAGTTTTTTAGCATTATAAATGTTAAAAGGACTAGAAAACAGGCAGAAAAATGACAGTAATTGTTTCCATTAAATTAACAGAGGATGAACTTACCAAGTGTATAAGGTCAGTTAGAAATTTCAATACAATAGGTTAGTAGTACGTCGAAACCAGTGAAGCGTAAGTGAAGCTTGAAAGAAAGATATTAAAAACTCAGACGAAGAATTATTTAAGAATTTAGATGAAAGAAGTGAAGAAATTTCTTTGAAATGCAAACATGTTTTGCTTATATTTGTAAAACAAATGCAATGATAAAAATGATGATGAGCTGCTTGATTTAAATATTTTCAAATATGAGTTCTTTCTTATAAATTTAAAATTGATACCGAACGTTTTTTTCAATTAATAATACTAACTCATGAGACCCCAATAAGTTCAGAGGTTAGGAATGACTAGACCTGTTCTCTTGATCGCTCTAAATTGTGAAATTTATAGTAATTTTTCGCCGCTTGAAAAAATCATGGTTAGTAGTGCAAAACTGTTATAAATTTTTTAGATAAAAAACTGAAAAAATGGCAGCTACCTTCGTCTTCATGTACGCTGTCAGTAGTTAAATCATTTAAAGAACCAGAATGTCTCAGGATCCCCCTCTGAATAAGTAGAGGCTCCATTTGTATAGAAACGCTTTTCTCTGGCTCACTGCTTCCACTATTCTTCAAAATGCCTTTCAAATGTTTGACACTAGAGTCATCTTCAGGACCGCTTTCCCAACGTGAAGAGTCCAGATCGCGCAAGTCCTCTGAAGATGACTCCACTGATGACTTTAAAATACTGCGGATGCTACTGTCTGATTGGTCAGCTGAACAAGCACGCAGAATTCCTTCTGATGACACATCTTCACAGGAAGTAGAACTAAACATATAATCATTCAACAAACATTTAATATAATCACTAGAAAAAATTATTGTTCACAAATCAATTTGGATAACACAAGTCACAGTTTATAATACAGACAATCTTACAATCAATATAATGCAATCCAATGAAAATGTTCAACTAGGGAAGCATGAAAAATACAAAACTTAGATAATTCTTCACTATTTTGCCAACAAATTTGCTGCTAGGAATACTAATGGACCTCATCAAATTTCGCTTTATACGTGAACACACATTTTATACCAGCTTAATTGTTTGGTGCATGCCTTACTGATTCCCACATAGATGCATTTTCCAATTTTTTCATGCCTTGACATAGTTATATGAGTTATCAATTTTCATTAATTTTACTATGGAACTATGTTTTGTGCAAATACATTGTTGAAAATCAATGGCTTTACTAAAATGAATTTGGGGAACTTTCATAGGCGCGTGAGACAGTAAGGAGGGGGTGTGGAGGAGAAGGAGGGGTTGGGGATACTCTCTAGTTTTTATGCACTTTAATGATGTTCATGGAATCAATGCAATGCCAAAAAAAGTTTTCTTGATGCAAAAATATTGGAAATGCAATGCATAGCACACTCGTGCCTTATCCTAATTTTTGGGCTAGCATAATTTTCATCAATAACGTTTGTCAATTTTTAATTTACAAAACGATTAATAACGTAACTAATTTTATTAAGCACATAGGAAATAAACTCGGAATGCATAATAGTTAGCATAAATTAAGTAATTGAAGTTTATATGAAATGCCTAGTAAATGAGACTGTCAAATAAATTTGTCAATGTGCACAAATATTTAACAATTTTTCCATTTTCTAATTGCTGCCAACATAACAAATAAAAAACTTACATATCAGTTTTAAGAATACTCCTTAGTCCATCACTTTCATAGTCTGAATCAATATTAAGCCCTAAGCTGCTATTACTCTTAAGTATACTGGCACTCTCTTGGGGATAGCTATTTTCTTCATCTTCAAAACGAAGCACGGCACTTTGACGCAGACAACCATCTGTACTGCTACTTCTTCCTTTAAGAATACCTAAACATATGCTTCAATAAAGCTTACAAAAAATAATTACTTCCAGTTGTCGAGAATTTGTAAATAAATAATAACTATTAGAATCAATATGTTCCAAAATAATTTTGTGCTTTGTTATATATACTTTCAACTGGAAACTATTTAACGCCATCTTTCGACAGGTAACCGCACAAAATTACAATTAGCAATTTGCTTCTTGATTGGTATTCTTATAGTATTAGCAATCTCTGAAAAACTGGTATGAAGGTCAACAAATTGCGGTGGCATCGTCCAAAAATTGCCCCTACTTCCATTGATATTCAAGAATAAATTTTGGAAGATACACGTAGTTCTTACAACCCAGTCAATTTATGGAATGAACAATAATCACATCTTGTATAAGTTCAAGAGAAGACTTATACAACTTTCAATATCAAATATCATAAATGCATAAGTCATTAAATTTTGCTTATAATATAACAATACAATAGATTAATTTTCTGTTCCATAACATCTCTACCAAAATCACAATTCATAAATTTAGAATTTTCAGTGATTTAAATCTAAACTTATGTTTCAGTTTTAAGAAATTACCATAGCAAGCATTTCAATATGATTTATATTAATAAAAAAATTTGTGAAATATTAGTGATTCTTTTTTTGTATAATCACCCTACCACTCGTACTCGTACATCTCTATTGAAGAGAGTAATTAAGGTGTATATATATATATATATGAAGAGAAAAAGACCAGATTCAAGCTGGTTTCTCTTCTCAAATTTATTGAAGAAGTGCATCTCTCGAAGAGATACTGTCAATCATACGATGGGCCTAAAAGATAGGGAGAAAATCGGGTCACTGTAACAAAATGGATACTAGCAGTTACAATTTTGAAGTTGCAATCCGCATTTACATGGAGTGCAAAAAATGGAATCATGTTCCAGCTTTGACATATAGCATTCATTTATTTTAACTATAAATTATGTTGCATTTGCAGCAACATTGCTGCTGCATCTGAGACCTAGAGCTGTGCGGTTACGAGCATTTCGTGACTTTAGCATAAAAGTCCATATTTAATGATACTCATAACCGACCTAGACTTCCTAAAACGCAAAACAAAACACTAAAAATAATAACAAATTTGAAAAAATACTAAAATTTAAGGAAGGAATTTTTCGAACGATCGAATTACCAAAAACCAAATTAACCACTTAAATTAATCTTAGTTAATTTGGTGACGACGTACAATGCAATTAGTAATATCAGTGTCAAACAGAATAGACTGATATCCGAAAATTCTAGCCGTAAACGCATCAACTAGAAAAATTTGTAACCGCACAGTTCGCCCATGACCAGCTTACATATTTAGCAGTAAATTGGTTAAGCAGAAAAGGATCAAAGTTTCATTCGTGCATTGTAAAAATTTTAATCATCTGAAAGAATATAACATTAAATTTATTAAGAAATGAAAATTTGTGAAATTAGTTACTAAAACCTGCATAAATTTTCTAAATTTAATTCTCATAGTCGCTATTTTCGAAAAGCAGAACGAAATTGAAATTCGTTGTAAATTATGAATGAAATGAAATCAAAGCGCTAATCCAGCTAATTACAAGATCCACGACCAAGTGGAAAATATAATTAACCGAATCAGCGATCATATGCTTCGAAAGACACGATGGCAGTGCGATGAAGTAATCATTACGTGACGCTTAAACCAGAAATTATTCCCAGTAGAAAATTCAATATTTGACTTGCATACGAAGCTAACTAGTTGAAAGATGAATGCAATTAATCGAGTACAATGAACTTGATTTGCAACTAAGTCAATTAAGAACCTTTTTTCTTGGGACGTGAATTTCGGGATTGGTCTGGCTGGCTTTCATTTGGCTTGAGAATGGGTCTGACTGACGATTCTGATTTCGACCTCACCGGTAGACGACCAGAGCTACTGCTGCCTCCACAGCCAACATCTGAAAGCCTACGATTTCGGTTCTTCAGAATACTTTTCACATTAGATTCACTAAATAAATAACTGTAAAAATGCATTATATATGTATGCACATAGCATTATGAATTACTCGAATTAGCGAATTTTCATACATTGAGACCTTGCTGTAATAAGGTTGGATTGTGGAAAGGATTATGGTTCGGAGGGACCAAAATTATAATGGTCCCGGCTCCACACATTTTTGATTCACTTGCTATCTTGTTGTCACACAGTAATACGTATTTTTTTGACAAAATTAGCAAAAATTATACGTAATATTCTGAAATCCGTAGTCCTAGTTTATTCATGATCCCAGTCTCACTGAAATATTTAGTAGAACCAGTAAATTCCATGAGACAATGATCACACAGAATCCTAACAAGGATTGTAACAAAACAAGGAAATTGAATGAGTAGGTTTTCAAAGGCATCTTTTTATAAACTATACAAAGTTTGCATTTTTAAATGTCTTTCGGGATAGCACAAGAACTCAAGTCATTAACATACAAGAAATTTATTCGATTTGTTAAAACATTTCATAATATTTCCAAAACCAACCTATGCACACAACAAATCTATTAAATACATTTATAAAATTAGATTAGACTTCTTATATAAAAATTATGTTTGATCACATTTTTACTCTTCTTTATGCGTCTTTTGGAGAGGATAAGTGCTCATATTGAGCATATCTCCATACGAATCTTTTTGAGGTCGAAATCACACATAATATATACACACTTGTCAACAAGCCGAAATTTCTAAGCACGACTGGTTTAAATTTTGAGTAAGTTCAGTTCGGCTCGTCACATAAAATCTTTCAATGAGGCTAGTTTCAGTCCGATATATTTTTTTTCATAGCTCTTCCTATTATTTAAAAAACATTTCTAAAATATGATTATAAGAAAGGCACATTGAATGAAAAAATAAGAAAAATCTGCATAATCAAATTAACAAGGAGTACTATAAATTTGCTATGCTTAAAAATGGCGCATTGTATACCTAATACTTTGCTCAAGCTCGGCTCGCTGACAAGTCTGAATATATATA
>CABFPE010000530.1:305428-343399 GCA_900660155.1 Hofstenia miamia | reverse complement strand
CATATTGATCCTGACATTACTAAGGAATTATTGAATTTATTCACAACGAACAGCCTTGGTTATTAGTTACTTAGGATTATCAAGAGCAAACATTGTTAAAAAGAACTGAATGAGCAGAGCGGAAAGTAATTTTCTGAAATGGATATAATTTAAGCAATGGTAACATAGAAATTTTCAAAATTGATGTGAAAGATAATTGTTACATTCCACATGACATTTTACAATTGATATTGAATAGTGGCTAGCAAAAAAACTGTCGCTGTATTTAATTTACTAAATTAACCGCAATTCGTAAGTGAAAATAAAAGCTAGAAACTAGAACAGAAATAAAAAACTAGAATGCGAAGATGATTACTCAACAACCTAAAATAATTATCACAACTTTGATTATTTATCATTGTGAGATGAATTGAAGATAAAACTATTTGCAGTGTTATTTGGGAAGCAGACGGTTCATTTAAAAACAGCTGTGAGTAGAATATGGTGGAAGACTAAATACCAACCGAATGACGCAAGCACTCGCGATAAAACTATCAGTGTGAGAATGTCAAGTTTGTATTTGGAGCAAATTAGAAAAATCAGAAAATGAGTAGACAATTAAGTTTCAATTAATCACAATATTTAACCCCCATTTGCAACAAGATATTTTTATCTTTTGAAATCACAGGGAAGGGGAGGGGTTGATTCAGCATCTATCTTAATAACTATTTTTCTTCAAACAATTTTTCTATAAAACTTTATACGTTACTAAAACCCCATTAGATAGATGATAGCATCACAATGTCGATAACGTCATAATTTTCAATGATAGGTAGCAAAAAAATTGGTGCTTTTGAAGTTTTGGATCTCTTCAATAGGCTGTTTCATGATGATTTGTGAGTTGGCAAAATCTGGTTAATGTATCCATACGAGGTTCTTTATTTAACAACAGACACAAAATTTCGAAATGGGGAACTAATACAGCAGTTTCGTGCAGGGCTGCCACTTCAGAATAACAAAACATTGAGCAATATAAAAATACGTGAAAACATTAACTCCAAGGGTAACGTAATCGCAGTGTCACTGGTTTTTTCTAACTTTTTTGGTATTACAGCTTAAGGTTCTGGATTAAGAAGAGCCAACTTTGGAATAGCATGCTACAGCAGACATAAATTACGCTATACTATTACACAGTTAAGAAATGATACTAAGAAAATGTAGTTCGCAAAATAGTAACGTAATCACCACATATGGAAGTACATTTGAAATGCAAATTATTTTTGAAAAGTTAAGCGAATGCCAAATGCCGAGAGGACCCATAAGAGAATTATAACACGCCAAAAAAAACACAACAAATTACGAGGCTTTTTTAGATATGAAGTAGAAAATTTAGATAATAGAAATAAAAATACGAGTAACGTAATCACAATTTAAAAGGTAACGTAATCACAAAGGACTGGATTGCTTTGTTTTTAAACAGCAAGCAGTGACCTGCCATACATTGCAATCATTGTTTGTGAAAAGCAAGTTCGTTACTACATAAATATTTAATTTACATTGAACATACTAACAACAATATGAGCTGTGTCCGTTTCAGATCTCGCAGAAACGCTTGCTTTTTCATTGTCAAGTTTCTGTTTCTTAGCACGGAGTTCTTCAAGCACCTTCTGGGCTTTTTCAATATCAACATCAACATTTTTCATTTCGAGTCTTAATTTAGCTGGAGTATGTCGTTTGTAGACGCCAATAGAGTCACGCACTGTGGCAGCTGTATTGGCGTTTTCCACATTTTGTTGTTTGGGGGGAGCCGCATCCTCCTTATATTTTTACTCGCATTTCTCACCATATCAATAAGATCAGCAGGTATAGCGAATTTCTCGTAATTAAAAGTATTAAAAAAATTCTTGCTAATTCTTAGAGAATCGTAAGTATCTGCTAGAAACAAGGCTTGATATCCGGTTTCTGTCTTTTTCATATTTGAAAATCCGCTTTCAACATTCATACTTTGAGGGGAATATAAATGAGCGTTTTGAAACAGTTCTTTAAGCGGTAGATATTGTTAAAGAATTTTATTATTATAAAGAGCATTCATGGTCTTTTTCGAGTCTTCGGTAACTCGCATTACTGAGGATTTATCCTGGGTAACTGATGGATTACAATGCACAATTTTAGCCACTTTCACCAACTTAGCAATTGTCCGTTCAGTGAATTTACCAATTTCCATGTAGAAAATATAACTGTTACGGAGTAGGTCGTCACAAAGGTAAACCGAAAAACGCTTCATTGCAGTAGATAGCATAAATTCATTTGACTTGTCCCATCACTGATCTCTTTTTCACTCAAATTATTTAAAGCGGATAATACACAGGGATTTTGGCAGGAATATTGAAAATCCGTCTTTTGAGCCTTGAATAATTTTGCTTCATCATCATGAAACAATTTACTGTGATATATTTTATCTGAGAGATCAATGGAATGTCTCAATTTGGTCAATATCTTAGAAATATACTGAAGCAGTCGAATGAGAAACGAATGAATATCCAATGTTGGATCTTGACATTGCTTCGTAAAAATATATAAGGTGAAGTGCACATTAATTGAGGTGGATCAGTAGCATGTTTGAGCCGATATTTTTCAGAAGTTTCATATGCTCTTCATCTCTAGCGGGTATCAATGATAGTAGTTTTTGTACAACAGGAAACTGATCGGTGATTGCTTCAACAGATGTATAAATACATAAGAAACGCGTGGCGAAATAAGCAGGTAGCGAGGGAAGTCCTAAGAAACTCTCAACTTGATGCAAAAGTGACTGAGCTTTTGGTGATTTATTTATAAAGGCAGAAAGAGACGACATAAAATCCACAATTTTCGAAACTAATTCCGATTCAGCAGCAACGTCCTTCGCAACCAAATTCGCCATATGTCAACTGCAACCCGGGAGGGGAACAGGATTAGGATAAACATACGTTATTTTCTTCACAGCTCCGTCACTCTTCCCTCGCATAGTACTACAATTATCAGTCATAACATATTGTACTTTCCCATATCCAATTTCGAATTCCTTTGTTTTTTGAAACGCGTTGAACACTACATCGGCATTAACGAGCCGCAATTCTGACAAACTTTTAATGGAATTGTTCAGAAAGTCTTTCAAATTTAGCTGTGTTTCAAGTTGAACCGTCTTGAGATAAGTGTTTTTGCGTACATTGTCATTGAAGTATACAACCCAGATTTCAAGCCTACATTTTTTATTATAGGACGATTCGTCCAGATGGAAGCCCACGCGACTAGCAGTAGACAGAGAACCGGCTAGTTGCTTTCGAACATACGGAGCAATGGCTTTAGTTATAATATAAGTGGTTTTTGTTCTCCGACAATTGATACAACTAAATTGACTATCAGGAAACATAATTTTGTACAACCCGCGCTTACGAGTAAAAACAATCACTAGATTTCAGCGAAACACACACTACGATGATTTTTATGCAGTGATAAATTGTAGCCTTGATTATTCCTGTCTCTTTTGTGATAGAGCCGGCCAAAGCGGCGCCGATTTTGCAGGACACTTGATTTCTATCAGCTGGGACATTTTTTTGTGGCTGTCTTTCAATTCGTGTTGTTTCAACAAATAGAGGCCGTTTGCGAAGTTCCGCTTATTATTGCAATGTTTGCATGGTGCCGAGAATGGATCATTCGGCACGCCCATCGTCCAAGAATATTTAGTGGAAACACTGGTTGAGAAGCGACACTTACCATCCATTTAGATTAATTGAAATATGAAATAATAATACAGTTATTCAAGAAACAAAATAAGATGTTAATGTAATCAAGTTGTAATATAATCAAAAAAGTACAACAAAATTAACTGTTTTAAATTTATCATAAAAAATCACATTAAACTGTTTGAAACCATTTCAAAATTTAAAAAAATTACTAACGGAGTTTTCATAGGTTTTTCAATAGATTAGATAAAAATGAATCATACCCCTCGATTCATCGCCAAAATATTCATATAAAATGGATTGAAACAAATACATGAATAGTACGTTGTACGTAGTGCCGTAGTCAAATACAAAATATTATGTAAGTTTTATTCTGCTCTACTTAACACCGTGTTTCCACTAATGCTTTCAGAAAACAGCTAAATGTTAAAAGGAATTATCAGTTTTAAGAAAGTACATTAAACTCAGAGATCGGACCAAAAGATTAGCATACATCTAAATATGACAGCATGAAATATGAACCAGTTGGCAGGGCTGCAGGAAATTCCCTTAAAGAGGGAGCAAGTGGCAAGCCTGATTCAAGGTTTCAAAATAAATCTAACAATAACATTAATTATACGTAAATATACGAATACGATAATAATAATAAAAAATCTACAAATAGGAGCAGGAATATGAAATTTGAAGAAAAATTCTAGCTCTGTATTAACCTACAGATTTACAATAAAGAAAATTGGGCAGCAAACAATAAATTGGGCAAAAATTGTTCAAAATGGGCTGCCCAATTTAAATTGGGCAAAGTGATTGGCCTGGTTTCATGTAAAAATACAAAATTTATAATCAAAATTTTGACAATATTGTTGACACATCGGATTATTAAAAAACTAAAATGTACCAAAAATATGTAGTGGTGGAGGAATCAACCCCTCTTGTGGCAAATAAGGTTAACAAGCTAAGTTTAGTGTAGGTTAAAAGCATTTCCGTAGGTGTCTTAAAATTTATTATTTATATAAGAGAACAAAAGTTTTCAAAAGATAGGATATTTTCAAGTAAACCTGGTAGAGAGTCAGTAAACGCGTAAAAATTTTTTAAATAAAATGTAAGAAACGATCAATTGAGGAATCAGTGTTGCAAATGGCATTATTTGAGAGCAAATAAATTATGAACACATATAGTACAGAGATTAAATTTATAAAGATTAGCATGGATATCATATCAGTATCAGGCACGGCCGTAAGACAAATGGTCAATCCGACAATAACCATAATGGTTTTTGGGACTAAATCCAAAAGCGTAAACATTTAATCAAAACTAACTAATAACCTTCATGTGCAATAGTTGGAATATATTCTTAATACGCTTATTGGAGTCAAGCATGGTTTAGCATAAGCTTCAAAGCATGCTTTTACAAATAATAAAATTGAACGAATTAATATCCAAGGCCAGGCACCTGCTAAAAGTGGCAAATGTAATTCTAAATCCAGATGAAAAATTGCATTAAATATAAGAAATTTGGGTACTTCTTCATTCATTGCTACTAATTCAACCATATCTATGTGAAAACTGTTTGGATTATAACTTAATAAAAGGCAGATTCTGAAGTTTCTGGAGGTAAACAAAAGTCCTGCAAACCATATTCAGGCGTAATGCATTCAATTGAATTAAAATTCAGATAATTTCAGTTTCAGTTTTAATTTGTATTTCGAGTAATTTTCATTTCAGGTTCAGTTCAAAAAGCCCTCCTATTTCAATTTTTGTTTGATATTTCAGTTTATCATCAAACAAATTCTAGGAATCAAAGGGCTATAAGAGTCTTTTTAACGATATATTTGTTATATACAATTACTAACTGCAATGAGAAATTAGGTTTCGATCAATAGTGTATGCACTAATTCACTATTGTTAGTGTTACATGCTAGGATATTGAAGTTATTAATTAGTAAAACTTAAAATTAAAAAATGAAAGCAATTTCTTTCATTCAAAATTAAATAAATTATAACAAGGAGTGGGCTATACAGGCGATTTTTTAAAAGCATATACTACACAGGAAATAATTGTTTTTCCATCCAGAACGTATACTAAATGTGTGGGAAGGACATATGCGTTTTTTACTTGTTTTTAGTAGAAATCATAAAGAAAACACTTTATTTTTTCTGCTCGTCTTTTTTCTTTAATTAGATTTTAATTAATCATAATGCATGAAGATGATCTTTGAATTGGAGATAGCTTACCAACTATTTATGAAGTAGCACAAACTATCCTTCACTATTCAAGAAGGCTACATTGGCAGAAAAGAAAACAAGCTGTCCATCGATATGCAATCTCAGTAAAGAATATGTGGATCAAAAGTTCTACTGAAAAACATTAGCGTCAACAAGTATAAAAAATAGAATTTCTACCATATATTTTGTTCTTCACATACCACCAATAAAGACTATTGATTTCAGAAAAGTAGCACAAACAACATCCTTGTGCAGAACAGTGCTAATGATTTCAAAGTTCAAAAACTGCTCAAATTTTTAAAAAGTAGTGCACTGGTAAATAAAGGCTTCCCACAAATTTTCCTTGGGTTGTGTGATGAAAAATCTACTTGTTATGGTAGAGATACATAGCAAAGGACATAAAAAATTTAACAAATTTAGTTCAATGTGTCTGAAATAAAAAAAATATTTTCAATCTATTATAACCCACTCATATTATAACATTTTAATAGAATGTATTGTTTCTTGAGGCAATGTGCTTAATAGAAGATCTATAAAAAAATTTTTTAATTTTGTAAGTGGGTTAAAAATATGAATGATTTAATAATTTTGTGAGACAATATATTCAACCTATAAAAAGCATGTTGTTATAGTGCTTTTTGATAAGAGAGCGCCCTGCACATTTAAACTAATTGTAATATCAGAATAAGTCTTATGTTATACAGTGGTTTTCATGGAAAAGATAAGCTCAAACTCGAGATTAATTCTGCAAACTGAGCATTTTTTGGAAGATAAGCAGCATCATTGATCGGTATTATTGCCTAATTTTTGCATCAGAGATCAGCAAGCCTGACGGTAATATGGGATCCCCACAATCCCCATCTCTGAACCTAGTGGGAATGATACGCGGGAATGAATTTACCTGGCCGTACTCGTAAAAACTTTCCGTCTACGAACGGTTACTGGTACAGCGTTAAAAAATTCGGGTGACGTTGTCAATTTTCACAAACAAAACATTTAAATTAATTTGGTTTTCATCAATTCTTGATTAACAATTTAAACTTAAATTTCAGACCTTTGAAGTTCGTTATGAATTCAAAGGCTGTTTAACTAAATTGCAATAAGAACTTTAGAGACGTTCTGAGGGACCGAAAAACAAAAGACGGGACCGGGACCAACTTCTCAATTCAACAGAGACCAATTTGATATATAATATTTGCTACTATACTATATTAATATATACTATGTTTGCTAATATATTATATTGGCTGGACTAATATATGTTAAATATTTCTCTTCAGTATTCAACTTGATTATTATACACAAAATTTCAGAACATCTTTATTTCAGTACGGGATAAAAACCAAATCTCATTGGACCGAAAATGTGTGGTCTCTATCTCGGCGTTATAATAAGCTCTAATTTTCGCGAGCCGAGTCGAGCCGATCGTTTTAAAAATAAGCATATTTACAAACTTACTTAAAAATTTTTAATTTTTTGCAAAATTTGCGAGTGTATCAAAAGTACTTCAGATAAGTTTGAGGTATTTCACGTATTTTGGAAGAAGCCGAGATCTCGTTTTGTTGATAACCAATTCTTTTGAAAAAGAATCCCTTTCGCCTTGTGCTGATCATGCTGCAGTACTGAAAACTTGTATAGAAAAATCTAGCCTATTCTTAACGAAATAGTTCCAATGGGGAAGTATATCGTTCGGTGACCGATAAAGTGAGATATGCGTTGAATTACATTAACAATTTATACGGCGGGGTCATAAGCACCTTTATACTAATAGTCGACGATGATTGGCTAATGAATTAAGAACCACGATGAGCCATTCAACTGTGAGCCAGGCCAACATGGTAACGAGCCAAGTTAGCGGATTTTCGAGCTGAGCTTACCAGAACATTTCAAAGAACTATTGGTAATAAGAAGCAATTTTTGGACTAATATTTATTTCATGTGTTTGCTAGAACTGTGCGTGCACAGCCCATTTACTGCTACGGATAACAAACGGGTAATGCTTTTGTGGGTAGGGTCTAGTACAGTTACAAAACAGATAGGCAGGCGGCTGAGCAGGATGGAAAAGCCTTACTCGCACACAATTTCCTAGTTGCAATCGATCTGGCTGAATGTAGCATGTAGCAAAGAAACATATATAGGTAGATACTCAGATCTGTGTTCCTTATTATTTAGTTTCCTTCCAAGAAGTCAATCAGAGAAGCTATTTTCTCCTTAAATTTCAAAATAAGGCAAAATTGCCAAAATACACACAACACATCAAAGCAACTTATAAAAATACATAGAAAAACATTGTATGAGAATGGACCCATAGAACAAATAATTTGTATTGGATTCAGGTTAAATGTTTCATACAAATTAATCACTAATTAATTAATATCTACGGACACCCTTATACCTAACAAATATTTCCATTTAGTCTTGATTATTTAAACTACACTATCTCATCTAGATACGGTAATAAAATTGAGAACAAAATAAATAGAACTTACTTGTAGTCAGTTTTAGAACCGCGCCTTCAATTTTTGGTACGATCATGGCACGAAAGAACGCAGTGGGGCACGAGCACGACACGACACCAAATTTAAAAAAAATCAAACACAAGCCCAGCACGGCACGAAAATCTAACTTAGGAAATCAATATGTGATTTTGTGCCAGTTTTAATCATCAGTGAAACGCGATTTGAATTATTTTTTCAGAAATTTTGTTATTTCGTCTAATGTAAAAGGCATCTTAGATTAAACCTGCATGAATGAAATATTTTTGGCAGCAAACTATTTATATAGTTTAACAAATTGTTCAAGAAACAATACTTTTGATGACTTTAATATGCAAATTAATAGATTTAAAAAATCAAAATAACAAAAATATTCTATGCGTATTTTAATGTGGGTTCCAGCAAGGCACGGACATAAAATATTATGTAAGAATGGACACGAGCACAGCACGGCAAGAAATAAAGCACGGTTTGTAGTTAATGAAATTGGATATGATATTGACAACAAAATAAGTTAAAAAGTAATGTGGAATGTAAGAAACAATACCTGACTTGGTCATCAGAAGCATCTTCTGGTGGCGGGGAGCTAAAGACTGATGATTTCTTAAGAATGCTTTTTATTTCGTCATCAATGCATCTAAAGACAAAGCCTAATAAATGAAACGTAATTGATGAAAGAAACTTAACTAAATTATCCATGAAAGTGACATTTTGCAAAATAAATTCCTATTTTTAAATGGAAAACCTTATCCAGTGCCCGCGATTATAACGACCAGTTTTCTGAAATTTGTAACATATGATTATTCGAAAATTTTAATGAGACCAAAAAAGAGCAAAGATTGAGGCTGTTATAAGCCCCGGCTACTATACTTAACAAATGAAATAACGCACCGCGCCAGACTTGTCAACGAGCGGAAATTTCTGAGCTCAGCTCGGCTCGTTTTAATTTTGAGTAATTTCGGTTCGGCTCGGGTCGCCAATAAAATCTTTCAATGAGGTTCGTTTCAGCTCGATATTTTTTTAAAAATATTGCGCTCTCAGAATTGTTTACATGGCTCTTCCCATTATTTAATAAACATTTCTAAAATTAGATTATAAGAAAGGCATATTGAATGAAAAAATGAGAAAAATCTGCATAATCAAATTAACAAGCACTACTATAAATTTGCTTTTCTTAAAAAAACGGCTCGTTATATATCCAATATTCTACTCAAGCTCGGCTCGGCTCGGTTCGTTAGAAGCTCCATTCGTTGACAAGTCTGCACCGCGCACATCTCTATTTTTCATGCAGAATCTGAATAAATCGAAAAGGTTGAAAACGAATTTGAGTTTTTGATTCACACCTCGAACACTAAAATTTCGATCTGAAAACATTTAATTTAAAGAATCGAGGATTTCAGTTCGGTTACGCATATACGTTCATTACAACAAATGCACAAAATCAAAGCAATTAAAAACTGTTTGAAGGAAATGATCAGCTTACTTGGCTATAAAGCACTGTGAAGAGAACTTTAAAAATAATGAGTTGAATAATCATTATTATAATTGATTAAATACAAGAATAATGAGCATCATAATCGTATTCCCCACATTTTCAAGCAATTTCCTACTTATTTTACTAGAAAATTTGGAAACTGTTGGATATGAAGACATCTATTGGTGAATGTTGATTATTTATACTCAAATGTATTTTTTTTCTACAATGAAAATTCGATTTCTTAAAAAGCTTCAAATTTGCTCCATGCTTAATGTTCAAGTAATCAGGAGGTCCAAAGCCCTCGAAAGCAACAACTAACTTCAACTATTTCCACTTACATAGATAGACTATTCAAGTTGGAGGTCGCGGACCTGAGATCGTAAATGATTGTAAAATTTCTTTATCATATGACACTTTCAGATTTTGATTTTCTATATTAGTGTTTAAATTTTTTCAAAAACTATGAAATATTTTAAGAAATTCCTAGGCAGTTTAGATTAACTTGAGAAATGCCCATTTCGTAACAGCTTTTCACAAAACGGTTAGCAATATTGAAAATGGATTTCAAATTTTCAATATGTTCTAAAAATAACAACAGTTGATTTACACTTTGCATTTGTAAAGGAAACTTAACGTTCAAAAATGCTTTAACGTAAATCAAGAGAAATTAAGCGGATAGATTTAGAAAATAATAAATTGATGGCGCATATTTCTCTTAATGCAAAAGGAATAATCAAAGATAGAAAACGATGAACTGTAAACAGCGAAATGCCGATTCTCAAGAAATGGTAAACGACCTACGAAACTAATTAACAGTTTAAACAACATCAATTGTTGTCTTAACAAAAAATCAAAGGGAACAGCCCTCATTTACTGCTTGCATAAAAATAATGCCTATTATATATACATTCGTCAATGAAAGACAAACTTGGATACATGGAGAAGCGGCATTCTAATGAGGAAATTTGTTCTCAATTTTAAATGTAAAATTTGACACGGGAAAGACTGTTGCTGAAATCAGATTTTTAGTAAATTAGACAAGCAACAGGCACTAATAAAATATGACAGTAACATGATTAGCGATTGCTGTAGTCAAATATATACGATTTTGCACATACTTTTAGTCTTTTTCTTAGGCTTTGGGTTTCGGATCGATTTTCTTGATAAAATTTTAATTGGACTTGATTTAAGGTAATGATTTAAGTAGGTAATGAATATTATTTTTAAATTCAACCCAATCCTCCTAAATACTATACCATAAGACGGATACTAATTCAAATGAATATTGTAAAAAAATTAATTAGGCAAGTTAGCGTTTTCATGACAACCAATGAATGAGTTTTTAAGGCTAGTTTTTTAATCATATTTTTGAGAAAAAAAGATACAGTGCTCAAATCACCCTCATTTTGTCAAATAAATGATACGACTGGGATTTAAACTATAAAACTATTTTCAGAACTTCTAACGTTTTCTGTTACCAAATTTTTTTCCAAAAGAGATATTGTGCCAAGGTAGTTAAATATGGATGACAGTAATAAAATCAGTTTACTGAAAAAACTTTAGGTTAAGTCCTAGCTACGGTTAAAATTTCATTAAATTTTAGCAAAGAATAAATTTTTACAGCTGAAAATCAAGAGTTTGAAAAAGTCGATGATTTTATACAAGAGGTCAAACAAATCATAGTTACAAAGCTTGATGGTAAATTCGATTGAATGGCTTACATATCATCCCTAAATGGCAGCATATTTCTGACTTGCAAATCTTCAATTTTTTTTATCAAATTAGTGTTTTTAGACGAATTTTTAAACAACATCCAGCTTGAAATTGTGTTGACAAAAAACTAAAAATAATATTTTACCATTTTTTCAGCTAGATATGATTAAAAACATATTGTCTAAAAAGCATTCATTTCCCACTAGTTACCTTAAGCTTATGCCAACAGTCATTATTCGTCGGATATATTTTGTGTAATTTCAAATCATATAGAACCATTTAGATCTGTTGTAATTTGTAACATTTGAATGAATTCTTTAGGCATTGTTTGATTTTTAGGTTATGTTTTGTTATGTAAAAATAATACACGAGTTGTATTATACAAAAACCTTACAAATAAATTTATAGATATGAAGTGAATCGCGACTATTGTAAATTAATTGTATAAATATAATACAATAAACCGCTGTGTTTAATCGATTTCGATCACATTCGGACTCCACTATCTCTAAATCAAAAGCGCTACAAAAACAAAAACTGAATATGGGATCTGTCACTTGGATAATAGATACCTTAAGGGTTAACCCTTGAACGACGAACATCCAGTGATAATTCAATGATTTATTAACTATATTGCTGTTTTTCAACTTATTCACTAACTGGCAACTGCTAGGCTTGTGGTACGTCAATTACATTTATTTGAAAGAAAGCAAATATGGTGATAACTCAAATGGCATTCCATCCCAAAAAAGAAACACTGCAAGATTTTCGTAGTGATGAAAAATTGGCTGGCATCAAATCGTTGATCAATGTCATTATCCGAAACATTATCCAAGAACCCATAAGCAGAAATTAATGTTTTTAGGGAATGCCAGTTGTATCTTCAGGATCCGGACGTCTACCTTGCTGAATAAACATCAGATTTGGTAATACCCAGTATGATATAATGAGAAATCCAAACACAAAATCAGATACTTGTGCAAAATTTATATCAAAGGAAATCGAGGTGAATTTGTTAAAGCAAATATAAGCCATAATTATAATATTCTTTGCACCACCTTCCACATCAGTTACTAGAGAGCGACTTTTTTCCAGTTTGCTAAGCCTTCAAATCTTCGTTATCATTTGAGAAGGAAATTACATCTTACCAGAATGTTCAATTAGAATTTCGCAATGCACTTAAGCACGCATAGACATTTTTAAATCTATTTTTCAGAGCTGCTACCAATTATCCAAAAGGTATTTTAATGCAGAGGTACCATATATTTATCCATACTTCTATGTAGTAGTGTTGATGTTTTATATTCTCATAACTTTGAAATAATTCAATGATTTTTATTGAAATACAAATCGCTAATTTTTAAAAGGGTTTCCCATGGCAAATTTTGAGGACTCCTCTTTCTATGAAAAATGGCTGCGAAGCTGATGTAAATTCGGCCAGGATCCGCAAAGAACTGTTCCAATGTTAAATTACGAGGACGTAGCGGGCCTGCTTAAAACTACATCAAAAAGGGATAATATATAATGAATAACAACATGTAATATAAAAATAGGGGATACAGTTAGGAAACAGTCGCATTTTTAAAACCCATCAAATTTACTATTGATTACAAGTCTGAAAGAAATCCTCGCCATGTGACAAATCACTCAACTTTGATTAGAATACTATGTATCGAATAGCTTTATTTATAAAAAAATTTCTCTGTAAAAAAGGTTTTTTTTATGTTACAATTACTTAATTCGTTTCGAATTGCACGGAATTAGCTTCGAAAAAATTGAATGAATAATGTCATCAACAAAGCCTTGCTGTACAGAGCCCGACCTAATATTAGGCTCCGGCTTACGAAATATTAGGCCATCTTTTGAGATTTCAGTGTGTGGAAGATGCTTCATGTGCTCTTGTAGGTCACAACGAAAGGTGAAAAAGAAAAGTTTTTATTGGAGTGAAATTGTTTGTGCTTCAAGTTGGCAAAAACCAATGATTTTGCCTCTATAGCACTATATGTCTAAGGCTCAAGCGTGATGCAATGACTGCAATATAACATTTACTATATATTTGGATCTTACTTGATAATGATAACTATATTGTTCAGGCTTAAGAACACGAAATTGAAAAAAATTCATTGGGGTGCACTCAACACCACCTTCACCTAGTAAAAAAAGTCAACAACGAAGAACTACTAAAAGACTAGAGATTAAGCTACCTTGCAATATTCTTTACATTGAATAACTAGGCAACACAATAGACAAATTCTTTTCTTGTGAGATTATCATTGCTTCGTTTTTGGACTATAAATAGTCAAGGGTTTTGCTTAAACTCAAAGCAGCTCAATGACATTTTAACATGATTTCTTTCGATCATTCTTTACATGTAAAATTGAGATAAGAACTTTTGAGATACGGCAAACCAAAGCATAAATATGAAATAATTTGGAATAAAATATGAAATGAATTTAGATTCTTTGAAAACCTCTTTTACAGCTGGCAAAAAGATTGAACTGCCTTAATATTTTCCTTGGTTAGGATAGCCGTAATGCAAACAATGAGCAGAGGGTATTTCCATTTAACTAATTAAAATCGACCGTGCACTGACAGATTTGACAGCCAATATCGTTTTATTCAATTTGATAAGAAAAGAAATACAAATAAATGAAAACATGTTCTAAACATATGGTGTTGTAAATAACGGAATTGTTCAGTGGATCCATTGCACTTTCAAAAATAAAAATTAGCTAATTACTATATGCATTTGCAAAGAAATTAAGTAAAAACAAATGCATAAACAAAGATTTTAAATCTCAGCTTAGATTAAAATTTAATGTAAACTTAGCTTAATATCATTTTTGATAGTTGACATTGCTTAGCAAACAATGAAGATTAGTTGCCAAACATAGTAGAGCTCTGGCAGGATTCGAGCAAAATTTTTCAGTGGTACTGGAAATAATATGGGACTTGCAACACAGCGCGGAACCGGGGTGGAAGGAGGGTTTGCAGAATTTTTTGTTGCCTTTTTCAAGGGGGACAATCATTTTGAGGGGGGGGGGCGGATTTGCACTTAATGTTGTATTAAAAAACTACATTTTTATGAATGAAATATTTTTGGACGTTTTCTTACACACATACATGTAAATATCTCAAGTCAAATAATGGAATTTGTCACATAAATATTTTAGCACAAAGCAACTACCGCTCTTGCATACATTTCATTGATGAGATTTTTTCATGACGATTGTTTGAAGTTGATGAAAATTTGATGTATTTTTAAAAATATATAAAATATCTTTGCCCTTTTATAAAGACTGCCCTTGACCACTAAGAATTCTTCGGGTACCCCTGGACTTATTGTACAGTAAATGAAGAAAGTGGGACCATGGATATCAGCATGTTAGCCATTATTGTTGCCAATTTTGGCCAAATAGGAGTTTTTTCGTGGATATACATCAGATCAGAAATTTTCGTGGGATTGATATGACACGAGACTAGAACAAAATCCAATGCCACTATGTTAAGTGTAAGTCACTGTTTGTTTGTTACATGACAAATTTTGGGGTGTTCTCGCCATTCTCACACTGGAATGAAGTATTACAGCTTAATATATTTTAGTCCTGTGTTCTACTACATTTTATAAGCACTTTTTTCTTACAAAAAATATATTTTGCAGTAGGCCACAATATTTTTTATAGTGAATAATTTATAATGCTAACTAGTAAAGTTTGAATACCGAAGAAACGGAAATAATGTCACACTTGAATTAACTAGTGGATTATTGTGACATATATATGATAATAAAATAAGCAACAGAAAATTGATATGAATCTAACAGAAATGTCCAGATCTGTACCTGAAACTGAAAGCAAGCCTTATGGTTAAATTCATTTTAGAAATTTATATGAATATAACGTAACTTCAATCAGAATTATGACCTCATTGAAACACTCAGCAGTAGGTTGAGAATGTAAAAATTGTAAATTTCTATAGAAAAAGTCAAAACAGAGTTGGCTAATCCGTGCAGTGAACGTGAAAAGTATTTTAGGAAAATCTGCAAAAATTTTAACAGATTTATTTTGAAACTGATTAATTTTAGAGTGTTTTAACGGTTTTCAACAGGTTAAAAAGAAAACCTTGCTCGATCGAACAAACATTATAGTATGCAATTTAATAAATAAGTGAAAAACCTAGATGCTTGGAAATACAACACCATTTTTATAGCGTCTTAAATGTGTGAGCAACAATTACTTTGTCCTATTTGCCTAATGCTTTCTAGAAAGAACTGATCTGTAAAAATGAATATTGGCCGATGCTTTAAACGTCTTATGGGGATTTAAATATCTAATACAATGTTTACAACAAATAAAACAATTAAAATAAATATTGAATTGTTGTTTACGCATCCCTGTTGTGCAACTCAATCTCAAAAAGAGCGGGAATGCAATTTTGTAGGGAAGGAGCATTGTAAAAAACAATGTCGAACTTTAATAAATTGAAATCCACTCAAAGCAATAGAGAAACAATAGTGAGTTAATTAGCTTTCGTCAGAAAGTGTTAACTTAGGTGTGTTCACTTTTTGCTCAATTGTTCTTTTTACAAGAGAGGGGAATTACATAAAGTCTCAGCGTAATGCGAGTAAATCTGGATCTCGTATCTGCACATGCACACTCAGATTCACGATTTAATTTATAACCGTTCGATAAAATTTGAATACAAAATCCAATTATTATTTAATTACATCGCAGGATGATAATCCATCAATCAATTAACAGAATAGCACATGTCAAATCGAATTGAACACCTATATTTTCGGAATAGAAATAGAGTGTAACTATGTCACATATACTTTGAAAGAGAATTAATTATCAAATTCTGTTTTTGAAGCAAATTCTTTTGAAATGGTTACAAACTGATAAAAGAATACAGTTTGAACCTAGAAATTTAAATTTGCTTTCAACGTGGAAATCCCTCTAGAAATATAGGAGTTTGTAAATTCAACATTTCATGTTACATTGTTGGGAAAACTATTCGAGAATAACATGTGTTTTCTACAAGTAACTTCAAAATTTGGATAGCAAACCCTCTAAAAAGGAATGTTTTTGTTGGAATGACTATGGTATTTATTTTGAAAGACAGGTACATTCTGCAAAATCCATGATTTACACATACCTTTTCGCAAAAAATGGGAGTGTTGGGGAGTATTGCTTTTCGCTTATATCTTTTGTTGTGTTGGCTTGATAGGAAAATGATCAGAGAGGAATTTATAGAGTATATAATAACGTAACCAACGATAGGAATTATATTTGCGTGTTTACAAATATAATATCAGATTTTGTCCGTGTTTAATTTAATCATGCAGAACAAACGAGACACTTGAATGTATGCATCACACCAGAGATGGAATCGGATCGGATCGAATACGGATCGGATCTTCATTTTGAGAAACTTCGGATCTATTTCGGATACAAGAATTTTTAAAACTTGTGTATTTGTACATTTTATAAATTTCGCACATTTTTACATTGAATCATAGTTTAATAATCGCAAACTAAGTGAAATTTTGTAATTGAATTTCATTGTTCATACAAAAGTTTCCGCGTTATTTTTTCCAATAACTTATCAAATTGGTGACCAATTCAAATCTGAAAATGCGATTCATGTTAGCCATCACAATGATAAAATAGTAAAGCAACCAAAAACATTTGTTTGTACAAACTTGCAAATCGAAGAGGAAGGATTCTCTCTAATATGTATGTCAAAGAAAAAGCACAGAACACAGAGAACCAAGTGGAATACCTTAGCTTTTGCAAACACTGCCAAAATGTAAAAATGCTAGTATAATTTAGGATTCTCTTCAATCAAAAAATTTTCTATTCGCATTTAAAACAACCATATCATAAATATTTTTATGTCCATAATAATTTATTGTTAGAATACTTATTTAAATTGGGATCCGTTTCGGATTTAAACCTATTTTTTTTAAAAATTCACATCGGATCCGGATCTTGAAGTTTCAAATGTTGGATCCGATTCCATCTCTGTATCACACACAAAGTCACCAATGATTCTAGTTTTCTATACACAGCATCAAGCATGCCAAAGACTACCATCTAAAAAAACTTTCAAGGTCTGGAAAGTGGTGGGTCACTCAAAAGAAAAGCTGGAAATGGCGATCGTGTGAAAATTTCGGGACATTAAATGCACAGATTACCAAACTTAGCTTTGAAAAAATTATTTTCTTTGGACGAGACATAGCTCAAAAGTTAACAGAAAGGACTGGAATTTCTCGTCACCATTCGACAGTGCTATGGTTATTGGCTAAATCCGGTAAAGAAGAAACTGCCGAAAATCGAAACGAATTTCACACATTTGCACGTGGAAAATCGACGGAATTTTGCAGAAACTTGGCGAAACTACAGCTTTCAAGTCTCTCAGATGAGTGGATTTTTCAGCTGTATCGAAAAAAGTCATGGTTTGGTGCAGTAGTCAACAGGAAAGGCTTGAGAAAGGCGCCAAAATTCTGTTTAAAAATTATGGTTTGGGGCCAGTGATGGGCATTAAATAAAAGAACTGTAACCGAACCGACCCGATACCCGACGAAATCCAGGTCGAAACAAAGTCAAAATTTGGTGCAGTAGTCTGCAAGAAAGGCCTATAAAAATGCCCCTACAATTCTGCACAAAAGTTATGGCTTGGAACGTATTGTCACATTTGAAATTTCATTTGAAAATTATCGCCGAAGGAACGATTAACCGTAAAAAATATTGCAAAATTGTGTTGGAATTTGCTCCATATGCAAATGCTTTGTGCCTCTAATGTTGGATATTGGAACAAAATGGCGTAACCTTCACAACTCCTTTGAAAAAATTTAATGTCTGCAATATATATATATATATATATATATATATATATATAGGCCTGGCTATGAAAACACCCCTGGGACCAACGATGACTTGCTTTCCAATGGACATTGTTGAATCAACTTTTGAAAATGTAAGAAAAGTGAAGCCTATATGCTACTGTCGATATGTTGATGATATTTTTGTTATTTCTGAAAGTTCTGATGATATTGATAGTTTCTTACAATATATTAATGGATGTGTGGAGGAATTAAAGTTCACTGAAAAATTTAACCAATTGAATTTTCTAGATGTGATAATAACTAAGACTAAGAGTGAAAAAGGTTATTGAACATCTCTCTTTGAAAGCTAACAGACACTAATTGACATAGAGCAGCACATTCTTATTGTGATCTTAGATATAAGATTAACACAATTAAATGCTTAATTAATCGAATAATAAAAATCTCATTAGATTATGAAAGACGCCATCCAAAAAAGCCTAGTTTCTTCCATTGTGTATAAATATGATTGTGAAAAATGCGAATATTCTTATATCGGAGAAACTAAGAGACATTTTATGGCAAGAATTTAATGAACACTTTTTGGGACACTTAAAATCAGAAATCTATATGCATATACAGAAAGAATTAGAAGATTTTAATATAATCATGAGAACACCCAATACTAAAATCGGAGAAGCTATAATTATAAACCATGCTGAAAAATCAAAATTATTGAATATTCAAAAAAGCCGTAATTCATTATTACATCTATTTTAGGCTTGCAATAAATGGATTTAAACATTAAGTGTAGTTGATTGAAAATTGAATAATTACCCAAAATTTGTATCTGAAGATGATTTAATAAATCGTATTCCATTTCTAAAAGTTAACCTTAGAAGTAAAATTATTTTGAAAGCCATAAACTTCGTTAAATAAATCAATGAATTTGTGCAAGTATTAAATTTCATATTCTGCAATTTACGGTCTCTTTCTTAATTACGCTTTATTACAATTACAATTTTCTAAATTAAAGTAGTTACTTGCTCTTTACTAATGCGAATTATAGAATATCTTTGCAATTGCTCCAAACTGGCCAGTCTGAAAATGTAACGGACTATTCCCCGGATGAAGTAACATTTTTATTGGACCTGTTTGTTGGTTTGTGTAATTGTTTGAGGGAAATCCCTACGAATATTGGATGTGTCTTGATGAAAGAATAGGAGCAAAAGCTTGCAATAACTTATATTCAATTAAATTTATAGATTGATCCAACTGATAGAATAGAATCTAATTATTTCCACTCTAACTTATCTATTTCAAATAATTATATTAAAAAATGTTTATGAAATGATGGAGGTATTACATTCTCTGAGAACTCTTGCTCCAACTTGTATTAAAATAAATTAATAACTTTTATTAGACAAACGGAAATTCTATGCTTCAGTTGATGTGCGTAAAACTGAAGTGCTGAAACTTCAATTTCGCAATCAACGAGTGTAAACTATTAAGCAATTGAAATTGATGAAAGAGAGGCATAGCATATTTCACAATCAAAATCGTAAGCTCCGTTTACCGACTATTCTCATGATATACCGGCTTAAACACAGGTAACCGTTGTAAAGATTGAAGAGTGCATAGCAGATAATGTTTATACAAAATTTCTGTGAAACCGCGCTGGTTGCTTAATACAAGATGGTTCAATAATTGATTGGCGCACAAAAAAATTTAATTGGAACTTGACAATTAATATTATTTACTGCAATTAATTGCAAAAACTGGGAATATTAAAAAAAGTGTGAAAAAAAATTTAATTAATGCAGTTTATTCAATTCCTCTACTTTTAATGAGAATATTGCCCAGCTTTCAATTTGGAGTCGTATTTTGAAATATTACATTTAAGTGTACTGATTCTCATGGACAGGTTTTGCTAAATTCACTGAATTAAAAACTTTTGTATAAGAACAACCATCATGAGAGTAATTCAAAATAATCAACACTTTTTTTCATCAATTTTCGAAAAGAGGAAGAGAATACAATCCATGAATAACCAGAGCATCCAAGAATATGAATTTAAAACATTCAAATATGATCATAAATTTAATAACAAATATGTCCTATAATTTTTTTAGAAATATGGCCCTATCTATGAACAAAATTATCAAAATTTATTACATATTTGAATTTTTTAAATTAATAATCAATTATATCCCTGTTTATTGCACTGCCAAAAACTTATTAATAAGTTTTTTTCAACATCAGATGATGTTGGCTGAATTCCTACAGCAATGGAGAAATGTAATTTCCAACGAATCACTAGATGAGTCTATTTTTCAATCGAATCTTGAATTTAATGTGGCACTTTCTCAAAATCAATATTCTTAACAAGGTTATACTCATTATATAAATATTAAAAGTGTAAGGCATCTTAAAAAGACTACTTCTAAATATCTATAAATCATTAAACTTGTTGCAAGAATAATTAAAATTTGTATATTTGCAAACATAATAATTTTATGAAAAAAATTTAATATTTTTTAGAACCAGAACCACGCCTTCTAAAATCAGGGTTTTCGAGTTGAGTTCGAGTGACTCGGTCCGAGATCGAGTTTTTAGGTTTCTAGTTCGAGTATTTTTTAAAGAAAATTCCAAGTTTGATGGAGTTTTCTCTAATTCCGAGTTTTTTATGGTAAAAAAACATTTATTTTACAATAATTCCGATTGATTAAGAGATTGAAATTTAAAATAATTGAATTTTTAAGGTATTCTCGAGTGGATTTTCAATCGAGTGCGAGTTATGATGATTTCTTTTCCGAGTTTTTCCGATCGAGTTTTGCGAGTTTATTCGAGTTCGAGTTCTTAGCATTCCGAGAACTCGAAAACCCTGATATACAACATATGCAACTGTCCCTTATTTGTAACAAGCTAAACAAATAAAAATATTTGCGAGAAGCAGCCGTTTTGCGTTTGCGTCTGTGTGCAGAAGTTAGAAGCATTGTGCTTTGAATCCAATCGAATGATAGTAGAATTATGAATTGATTAGAATCAAGGCGATGGAGTTTCTTAAACCAATGCTAATGTAGAGGTGATTGCTTGAAAATAGAAATGAACAGATAGTGCGCATGGGGATATTCTTTTATTTGAAATTTAATGGAGCGTGGAATGAAAATAATTACACAAAAGCTTTCGACAACATTATTTCGGCTAATCGTAAAAACAAGAAGCGAAAGTGACATTTGGTAAAATGATGAGTTACGACGCAGACCAAATGTCATTTATTAGAATTTACGTCATTTGTGAAGCATCCAGCAACAGACAATTCTTTAATTGTGATTGTATTTTCGAAATTGGAAATCCTGCACACTACAAAAATTAAATTTCTGCTTTTTAATTAAGTACGTTATTCGAAACAATATTACAAAACAATCATTGTAGAAATTTTGTTAAACTTATGCACTGCAACAACATTTTGCTATCACCTACAGCCGCAGAAATGCGAAAATCACCGCGGTATATCGCAGTGGCCGTTTGCCACTCTTCCTTTATTCCGTAATATTTTAAGCCTTTTTTGATTTAACACGTCTGTCAAAGATTTCAAAAGTAAAACTGACTTTTCAGGTTAAAATATTTAATATTTATATTTTTCTTAAAATAGCTAATATTGGTATTTTTAATAATATTTTTCCTCAAATTCCCAATGTAGTTTCTTTAATTTTATATTATATGCATTTCCAATTTATAAGATCTGTACTGGTATTATAAATATTATATGCATAACCAAAATTTTTAGATAAACATTCTCTTGAAACTATGTTGTTTTCTGACACTACTGTACATAGTTTTATTTAAAGTTGAAATGCTTCAAAAACTCTTGAGTATTTTCAATATCCGTCTGAAGAAATAAAAAATAAACGAAAATTCAACCACATCAATTGAAAATGCTTTCAAAACTGGTACACAATATTTGAAAATTTAAAGAAAGTGTTTACTGAAATTTTCTGGATCATTATTTATTACGAGTAATAAACAATTGCATTTTTAAAGCAATAGTTAGGTAATTATATCAGAATGGGCATGACTAACTCAAACAAATGCGAGTTATTCAAGTAAAAATTTACTTCATTGAAAAACCTCAATCAATTGTGTTTGGGGTTTTGTTGTAGTATTTAGTACCTCCTATACTTTTCACGTTGAAATATTTTAAATGCCGACATCTTAAGAATCGTTTAAAACGTTTTTAGACATGATTTCTCAATATCGTGACTAATGATTTGATTTAATCTAAAATCCGCGGTAAACAAAACATTGCCTTAATTATATGGTTTTAAGAGAGTGGCAAGCAATGATTTGGCTCACTACGCATTAAATAGCAGAGTGGTGAAAAGCAAATTTTACGATTCATTGATCACTTTGTTGGAAGAATAACTTAAAGAAAATGGAAAGCAAAATACATTCTTTTATTACCCCAAAAGGCATTGTAAAAATCAACATACAAGCACACTGAGCAATATGCAAACATTTTGTAGGAAAACTTCCAGACATGTTCTCCTAAATCATATTAACTATTTAGAGCCATACATCTTCACCTCAAAAAATTAAATTATAATATTTACTCAGTATTGACAATTCTAATTTCAAAGAAAATTAAATTCTCTCAAAATACATGTATATAGTATTTGACAAAATAAATTGTAACGTGACATATATGTACATGTAACATCCATAAAGTGAAGAAGAGCACACACATTTTTAGTCAACAAAATGGCCTCAAAAATATCTGAAACTTATTTAACAAAAAATATGATTTTTGTATGGGCAATGTCCCCTAGTTTTGTTCAAGTATTCTCAACACCAATAGTGTTAAAAAATTAATTACAACTAAATTGCCCAATTAATTGATCGGCAAGAATTTTCCAATTATATAATTGATTGTTTATAGGAAAAAATTAATTGCAATAATTGTAATAATTGACATCATTTGGATTGAAGCCCGAGTCTACTTTAAGCTGTCCCAATTTTGTTATCCAACTATATAGGTTTTTCAATAAAAGATAGTGAATCTAGTTCTGCAAATATATGCGATTGGAGGTTGGAGTTTATATTGCCAATAAGTAATTTCATCAAAAGATTTTTTAATTACTACTGAGTACATTTATATTCGTGAATAATATAATCTCTCTTGCCGATCAACCGAAAAATGAAAGCAAAAAAGGCTCTTTGCGATTTAGAGACTGTAGTCAATGTGATTAATCACGCAGTTCAAAAGAATAAACTGCTTAAATTCAAGTTGATTCACAGTTTTTTAAAATATTACAAAAAAATTGGTTATGTTTGCAATTAAAAATTAAGTGCCAAGTGACCATCAATTATTGAGCAACCCTGCTCAACATCAACAAAGCTGAATTCATTCATTAAACTCTTCTGATTGATCTCAAATTAGACTTCAAAATAGCAGTTTGTAAGCAAAAATTTTTTGATATAAAACGCCTCGTTGAATTAAAATAAAGACGAGAAAATATTTTTCCTGAATAATAAGATGGGAGCAAATTAAAATATATTTTTCCAACTAAACAAGATGAAATATAAGAAAGTGACATTTTAATTGTGAATTGAAAATATGGAATTTATGTATACATTTGGAATTGCATTCGTAGGCGACGTTACTTTACCACGCAAATAGTCTGGAAACCGCATGAATGAAATACTAACGAGCAAACCACGTCACAATCTCGGGTGTGGGCTAAAATACTTGATAGCGTTAAAATATCCACGAAATCATGCCAAATTTCTTCCGCTAAGTGTTTGAAAACTGCTGGATTTACGCTTTGAAGTTAATGCAGGAAATAAACTCCGACAGCTGATAAGACAAGGCGGTTTGAATTAAGGATTTCAACAATTTACACACCACAGTATGATATTAATCAAATTTAGACAAAAGAAAGCCGTCTAAAAACCTATATGTTTAAACTAATTTCCAAATATTGCATTTAACATACAGAAATTCTTGAATAGTTTAAATCATTAAATTATGAGAGTCAATCAATTATTAATCATTATTAACCTGCTACGTCAAATATTAATTTATTAATCGATTATATCGATAGATATTGATAGCTAAAACATATTTTTCAAAAAACATTTTTTCAAATAAATCATGTATAGTCTTATGATTTATGCCGAGCAGTGGGGTTACTGAATAAGTCAACAGACTAACTCAGTGGGCGAATCAAAGATCCGAGTCCGGACGATACCCCTAGATGTGTGCCTGGCCGGTTTGATCTTATGAATCCTATGGCGACTCCTGGCACGCAGAGTGCTGATCTGGGTAGAGTCTGATCAGCAGAGTGAAGCTGACGGCCGAACTTCAGTTGAGAGGGTTGGGCCTCTCCCGCTTTGGGGTCAATGGACCCTTTTGGGATGGCAAACAAAGTTTGAGCATCCATGGGGTCAAAGGTTCCCAATGGCTCCAGTGTCATAAAACAACGTCCACTGCTTTCATTAAACCGATTTAAATAATAGAAATTGATGTGTTATGAATTATTGTAGAAAATAAATACTTTGATTTTGAAGTATTACAATGTAGGCTTACTAGCAGCTTATTCGAACTAAAAATTACAACGTGTATGTGGTAGTGCTCTTGCAATTTACTCTTTGCCACAGGCGGATCTAAGATATGAGGAAGGGGGTTCGTGACTGAAAGTAGGTTGCAGGTCACTGGTGTAAATCGATTGACTGCTTCCATCCTCCATTTAATGAAAACATTGTTTCTTAGAGCTGAAAGTAGCACTTATTTATTGATGCAGTCTTTTTGTTTTCTGAATTAAGGACAGAAATCGAAGAGGCGGTAGACTTCATTAAGTTCTAATCACAGGGGAAAACTAGCGATTGCAAAGGCCCCAATAAAAGTGATATTACAACAGATTCAAAACCACTCAAAACAAACATTTTTTGTAAAACAACATTAAAATTGTCTGCTGATTATGCGAAATAAAGTTGCATCAAGGGCGTTTGCGGAAATGCAGTGGACGACAATGGCACAGTAATAAAAAAATTCTGTTTTATAAAAAATATTAAGGGATTAGCGAGACGACTCAGCTTTCTGTAGTTGTGTAAAATGTTCACATCTTATATAACAGTGAACAATTCAAAATTCTATTTCGAGATGAAAAGATTTGATAAATCTGAATAAGGAAAAGTGATGGCTCAATTAAAAAATAGTAATTGGTTAAGCTTTCCTAAACCTAAAATACAACTGGACAATAAAACCTTCTGGACACTTTCAATACTATAATCAATTCTGCCTAGGTCTTGTTCCACATTATTTGTATGACTACAGGTACAAACAATTTGTTCTGCTAGCTTTCTTCTGAACACAAAGGTCATAATGTCAACAAATAGACCTTTAAATATGTATAATAAATGAAGAATCAATGAACAGACAACATAAACTGACTCAAACACACAGTTCTATTACATGATAAAAAATCAAGTTTAACATTTATATTTATGAATTAAATGAACGATTTCTTAACGGATTTTATACTCTCCAAGCATTGTACAAAAATAAGTAGAAACAATTATCCGATTTAAATTGTCACTTCTTTTATGAAATGGAGAAAATCAGACAATCCTACACAAAATGAAGATCATATATTCTTTTTTAATCGTAATGTTCGATTATGGGACATCGTTCGACATAAATCCCTGTGTTGTATACAATCTAATTTGAAATAGAACTTAAACCGAAAGATCTGGGTAATTTCAATCATATCGTATCAGAAAGAAAACTGAGTCACGTTTGAAATAGAAAATTTAGTTGTTTTTGGCATGCTTACACATTTAGGAGTAAATTAATTTTTCCAATTAATGAAATTGTGGAATCTACTATTGCTAGAGGGAGTGCTCAATTTTTTAAACCCATGTTCAATTTGGTCCTGCACTATCTACTTTAGTACCAAGAACTATTCAATAGGATTATTCCAAAAATTAATTTTAGTAGAAAGTTAAAAAGATCACATTAATCTAAAAGAGTTATGGTCCTTTTTAAGATTCACAAACAATTTGTTATAATGAACAGTCGCTATTAGTAAAGTAGGTTAATAAATGATCAGTCAATGTAAACAACTTAGAATGACTTATAAAATCTTATTTAAACAATAAAATCAGGAGAATGCATGTCTTTTATGAATTCTTATAAAATAGAGGAGTACTATTTAACTTCAACACGAGCAAAGTTTAGCAAAAACAACACGATTAACCAGGCAAATCCTTAATTAATTTAATTTTAGAGAAAAAACTTTAAATTCGAAACAACCAAGATTTAGCGATTCTTGTTTCTCAGATATACAATAGCGAACTCCAGTTGCATAGGCGTCAGAATCAAAACGCCTCAAAATGAGCTACGGCCTTCAGTTTAGAATGAAATCGGTGACCATAGACTTCCGAATCTTCTGCATTTGAAATATTATTAAAAAAATGAGAAGTGTAATCGCTACCGCAAAAATTCTATTCTGAAATAAAAAATAAATATATGTTCACAATTCAGTTGTTACCATTAACTGTCAACCAATTGCCTCAGCACAAATTCTAAGAAGAACAATTGACACATTCAATTAAACAGCCATAATGATGCCATACAACGAGAACGCACAATCATCATTCAAAATCGAAAAATGGATAACTACTAAAATATTGAGAAGAAATTATTGAAGTTATGCTCAACACTTTAACAGTAATAAGTAATAGTAGATGATTCAATTTGGGAAATAGGAATCTACGAAACTGATCTCCGTATTTTGACAATTACTATTACATATTAAAGTAAACAGATATTTCTAAAATGGCAAAAACTATTGATAGCAAAGATTATTAACAAATTTTTCAGTTGGAGAACAAGAATTATTAAGAGTGAATGCTGAGAATTAGTTCGCAATTGTAAAAAGTTTGAGTTGACTACGATTTATGGGGCTACAACTTAGGCTAGTTGTGTTCTATTCATGAACTAAGGGACTCTTTTTCCTTGTAGTGATGTAATTATAAAATTTAAATTGCTGAAAACTTGTTTTTTGGCCAAAATTTAGTACTTGAAGACTTGTTTTATCATAGTTACACAGTCGAGACTGCCTATATAACATGTACTGAAGCGCATTTCATAAGTACGAAAAAAGGTGTAATATATGACCAGGGACGGATCTAGGAAATTTAAACGGGTGGGCGGTTTGATATAAATTTAAGCTTAAATAGATTACATAAATAATAATGGAATACTGATTTATAAGATGAGCTGATTAACAGCAGTATTAAAAATTCATGAGCTACTTTTTAATTTTTAGATTGGTTTCAACACTGGCAATAAACGCATAAGCTTATAATTTTAAAATTATAATTTGCGCAACCCCCTAATTCCGGCCCTGTATATGACTGTTTATATTGAAGTTAATTAAATACAGAAGTGTACAGTAATATCATGCTTGGTGAGCAGTAGGAAACTAAATAGTTATATAGACGTCCATTTTTGCAAGGGACGTAACTAGAAAGTTATGAGACCAATTTATTTATATTTGATGTTGGGGTAGCTTGACATGCCAAATTTTGTGGCTTCGGCAATCGATCTATGAGGACGATTTAATTAACCAAAATGGAGCACTAATATACATAGTGGCATAGTTATCTGCTCATAGAATAAACACATGAACGACCATGTATAGGTTTATTTAATACTACACTGTTCAATGAACTGTATGAACTGTCTTTAAAATCGTGATTTTTAAATAAAATAATTCCCTCAATTTAACTTAAATATTTTTAATTTGCTTTTAAATACAATATACAACGCATCGCATGTAATTTTTGATTTACTCAATTTTCCTAGGTTGAGTGAAAATTGGCAAGCCTCCATGACATAGAATTTATGGTGATTGGGAATGCACTTGCACATACGTATTATAGTGAATGTTTTAATTATTTCTCAAAATCTATTTTTCACTAATAATGAAATCCAACCATGTCCTTGATATACTAACAAGATATTGGTAGCAGACAAAACGTTTACAGACAACGTATGGAATTTCAGGCATTAAATTCTACTGTCTACAACTGATTTATTAAATATAAAACTTAGGATATATTCTATTTTATGAGTTGAAGTTAAATCATGTAAGAATTTAATTAGATTATCGTTAGGAAATGCAGCTTTGATAGAATTTGAACTACTTCAATTGAAAACGGCATTAAAGTTACTAAAGGTGAAATTTAAATAAACTATGTAGGTAAACTTTACCTGTCGTCTGTAATGAACGTGACTTTTGACAACATGACGGATCATGATGACCACGTCAACAATCATTTGCTGATAAAAGTGTTAATCCACGCGACACAGTAAGTATAGATAAAATATTTCGGGAATTTCTTATTGGTTAAATTATGCAATGCCATCGCGCGACAAAGCGATGAACTCATGTTTGAATATATTATCGATGCCATGTTTACAAATTTACCATAAATGAGAGCTTTAAATTAAAATATGTTTAATCGTTTTAATAGCTTAAATCTAAACAAAAACGGATATTTCTAGGATATTTAAGATAAAATAAAATATATATGCACCATAACTGGATGGGAAACTAGAATTAAAGAAAATTGAACAAAATTCAAAATCAGGTGTAAATAAAATAAACGGAAGTTTTGCATTCATCAATCTGATCTAGCTCACATCAATTCTTGGTGAAAATTCTATGGCTAAATGCACAATGTATATGAACAATTAAGACTGATTTGTTCAAATGACAATGTATGAATTTTGTAATTTAGTTTGATAAAATCGCCAAATAATTTTATATCAATAACAAATAGCAATTTAAATTGTTTCCAATTTGTCCTCACAAAGAAATAATTTTCAATACTTCTTTAAATATAACCTCTCAAAAATGTAGGATCTGCAAAAGACAGCTGGTTTTATAATTGAGTAAAAAACGTTTCAGCTAGAAAATATGTTCGAGATAAAACCGTAGACTGAACTGATGATGATGATGAACCTCAAATGCGCGGTGTACCTCTGAGAAACTAAAACATCAACTTCTTAAATAGAGGACAATTGATTACTATAAATATGAACAAAATTGTTTGCAAAGAACTTGTTGGCACAATCCGGAAGCGTCAATACCTCCTTGAAGGGCCTCAATATCCAAAAAACCTTCCACTACGGTCGAAGGCTGTTTCAGAGATAAAATCGGATCCAACATTTTAGGATCCAATCCGAATTTTCAAAAGAATTTTAGTTTTCGATCCGAAATGGATTCGAATATAAATAAGTCTTCTAACAAAAATAAACATGGACTTAAAAATATTTGTTTTTTTCAAATGTATATAGAAAATTTTAGGTGCTTCAACACTGTCTTGAGATAAAAAATGGACATATACAATATACCGGGGGTGGGGGTTGGGTTGGGGGACAAGGCGGGCTTAAACCAAGGAATTGGAAAAATGGAACTTAAGAAATAGTGTATGCAAATCAACCAAAATGTAGTGAATCCTATGTAACTTAAAAGCAATGTGTTGAATAAATGTTAAATTTTGAAATATTACAATAATACCAAATGCTCTTCAAGTACTACAATCTAACACAATCAATTTTGGTCAACCAAATCAAAAAAGAAATATTTGTGTCACCGATCATAAAATTTGCCTAAAATTATCGGCCAATATCCATCTATATTTGAAACCGAATTGCTTCTTGTATCTGTAATTGTCCACCCAGAAGAAGAAATCCGTTTCTGATTGCCGCGACTTTGACTATGAGTGGAAATTGATCATTGCTCTGCGAAAAATCTAACAAATCCATTTCTTATGGTATTACCGCTCGATTAATTATATTTTGTACAAATCGAAAAATCATAATTTTGCAATGTTAATATTAATTGAGAATTGAAAGTGTTTCACACAACAAGCACAACAAGATAAAACTTACTTCAAAATTGCAGGTAAGGCGATGAAAACAAGAATAGCACAAACAAGGGCAAATTGAAGAACAAACCCAAAATATATATTGCAAAACATTAAAAAAATTGTAGCAGAATGATAAAAAATATAAATTTTGAATTTTATTTTCATTGAAATTGGATACTAGATTGGATTATAAATTTGAAATTATATAAAAGCAACATTAAATACATTAACACCCTATTATTGCAATGCCAAATATATAGCTCTATAAAATATTTTGTATTAGTGATTATAATAATAACGAACTTTCTGAAAACTAAATTGATATTGGCATTGCAAGTTGCTTATAGTGCATCTTACATGAGAAGTTTTGATTGAAGTGCATCCCAAATTATATTAGTATCTTTAAATTTGGCGGTGTTTACAGCAAATCAGTTATTCCAATTGTATCTCTGTTTCTTCTGCTTTTTCATTTGCAAGTTCATAAAAACAAAAGTTTCTGTTGTATGAACAATGAAATTCAATTTCAAAATTTCACTTAGATTGATATTATCAACACACACAATATACCCAATTTTTAAAAAATTTGGATTCGAAATTTTCTCAAAATGTAAATGCGATTCTATCCAAGATCCGATCTACTTCCATCTCTGGGTTATTTACATTTCAAGCACTCACAAACTAATAATGAGAATCTAGATTTTAGGATTAACGGCTAAAATTACCTAATTCGCTCAAAATTTTCAGCCTTAACTATTTCGATGCCTATTTGGCGCTCAATTCAAATTCACTTACAAGATAGTTTTGACGTCAAAACTGCGCCGACCGTTTCATGTGCAGCTGAAAGAAATTTTTCTATGTATAACACATTGATGTAAAACAACCATCAAAGAATGATCGAAGACATTCTTAAGAAAGTTTTATTCTGTATTGCATATATAAATTATAATAAACGTTAAGTTTTACTTGTACAGTACGACTAACTTTTTGAAACCAACATTATTTATCGAAATTTTTAAAACTTGTTTCAACAAAAAAGCATTCTTAGCACGGTTGTTACAAAAGAATGAGACCAAATTTTCTTAAAACGAATTTCATCAAAAATAAATAGCATATTCAAAAAGCTATTAGATTCAGTTATACGATGTGTTTCGGCAGTTATCACCAACCGAGAGTTCTCTACAAAGTACTAATCATGATAGCAGTTGCTTTTATATTACTTCACTTTGTTTTACAGAAATGTATATTAACTAGGAATTTTTTTAAATCTGTGGTTCCCTCAAAAATTTTTAAACACTTATAATGCACGAGCTAACGAAGATATTTAAAATCTGAAAACACCACAAGATAGAAAATTGTATCCTTTTTCCATAGATGTAGTTGTCATAAAATGTATTAGGAAGAAATCAATTAAAAAAGATGTCCAAGGGTAAATGGATATCGAATGAGTCGCGATTTTTCATACACCAAACCTCTATTAAAAGCAAAATATAGTAGTTTCAATGAACTACAATAAACAAAAATGGTTATTAAGCTGCTGAAGATCTCAGAATAGAAATACTTATAACATTAATCACATGCACATTTAAACAGTACAGCAATGATTGCTTTTGACAATATAGAAGATAAATTAAATCCGCAAAAGCCTGATGACAATCATTTGCTCGTTAAAATTTACTATCAACCTTTAGAAGTACACATGGTTTCTGTCTAAATTTAGAATTACATTGTATTGATTTTGAACATTTTAATTGAATATAAAAATAAAGTAGTGAACAAAGTTTTAGGTCTGAAGGTGATAAAAACCCGTTGTGAATGTTTGAATTTCCAAGACGTTGTGAACAAAGTTGCAGGTCTGAACGCTACTTAACAATTGTTCAATTTTGACTTTATTTTGACTTTAGGGTAAAAACTGAGGATTAAGGGAAAAATCAAAATTATTTATCATTATTTATCAGCACAGTGGTATAAGTGGAAGACAAAGTATTTCCCAAGTTTTCAGGAAAAAAGTTGCGATGTTTGCATAGCATTTTCTTCAGAAGAGAGAAGCTTCTCTTAACTGAACATGTCGTAGCAGTGCATGACTATAATTTTATCAATATTCCTGGACTGATATCTAGCGTAGTACACTGGAGTATATTCAGCAAATCATTTTGCTCGATTCTTCGTTGGATATAATCCCGAAGCACACATCTATCCTTGAAGTCAAAACACTGCAAGTCGTTGTATGCTTAGATCGTAAAATGTTTGCGGGAATCTACTTTGTCAATTAAGATAAGATAAGATAAGATATTCTTTATTCAGATAATATTTTCAATTACAAAAACTGGTTATTATCTGAATAGCGTCAAGAATGATAACAAATAACTATATTTACAAAAAAATAGGACTACAAAATCTGTTCTGTTCAGGCTATGGAAATTAATTGCGCGTTATTGTATAATCTTTATTGTAAAATTTGAATCCTAACCATGATTTACCCAAAATGAATTTTTCCTTCAACATAAATGCTTTTAATTTTCTTTTAAACGTAATTGCACTCTTAATCATTTTAATTTCACTTGGTAATCGATTCCAATTGCGAATTGCAACATTAATAAAAGACTGTTGCTTGATTTTTTTACGAAATTTAATGCTAGTATAATGATTAGTTCTTATATTGCGCTTATGAAAAAAGTTTGGAAATGATATTGAATTATAAGGAGGTAATTGATTTGTTATTTTAAAAAACTTTATCAAAATATTAAAAATAAAGAGTTGATTTGGAAACAGCAAAGATGACAAAATGTAATTTCTTGTTTTGGAGCAGTTTTTCTGACAAACATTCAATGCCCATTTTAATTGTATTGTAAGTTTTTTTACTAATGATTCATTTAAGCTTGAAAAAAGTGTATTTGCATAATTAAGATGACTCATTACTAGAGCATGAAATAATTGAATCATAATGGCAGAGGGTAAATGTTCAGCTACGTGTGATAATGTTTTAATACTCATTGCCATGCGTTTTAAAATTTCTTTTACTTGCTGCTTGTATGTTAATTTTGAGTCAATAGTTATACCAAGATATTTGAAGGATTCTTTAGGGGAGATTGAGGCGTTATTAAAAGTAAGTGAAGAATTGGGTAGGAATACACTTTTCCCCTGAAGATTCAAGATGCAAAATTCAGTTTTTTCACTGTTGTTGTTTAATTTGTGCATGTTGAAATATTTACTCAATTTTTCACAATTTTGTTCTACATCATTTATTGCTTGATTTAAGGATGTATTTCCACTAAAAATGCATGTATCATCGGCGTATTGAATCAATTGACAATTCGTATGTTGCTGCATGTCGTTTACATATATGTTAAAAAGTAGCGGTCCAAGAATGGTACCTTGCGGTACTCCGTTTTTTATAGGGAGCCAATTAGAGAAAGTATTATTTAATTTGACGCACTGAATTCTATTAGTTAGATAACTTGATATTAATTTAACGCTACTTTCAGAAAATCTTATCTTTTCTAATTTCTTATATAAGATATCGTGATTAATAGAGTCAAAAGCTTTTGAAAGATCAAGGCAGGCCACTGCAACAAATTTGTCAGAGTCAAGAGATGATCGCCAATTTTCGGTAGCATACAAAAGAGCATCATCAGTTGAAAAATTCTTGCGGAAACCAAATTGTGTTTTTGACATTAATTGGTGTTTTGAAAGGTGGTCACTAATTTGATTATGTAAGAGACGTTCGAAAATTTTACTTATTGGCGAAGTAATTGAGATCGGCCTATAATTAATAGCTAAAGTTGCATCTTTCTTTTTGAAAACCGGAGTAATATATGCTTGTTTCAAACGATTTGGAAAATTGTTCTGTTTTAAGGATTCATTGAAGATGAAATTTAAAGGCTCAGCAATTATAGAGGCAGTTACTTTTAATATCCAGGAAGGAATTTTAGATGGACCACTAGATTTATTGGGTTTTAGTTTATTAATTGCTTTAATCATTTCGTATGTAGTAGAAAAACGAAAAATGAATTCGGGTATTTTATTATTAATATTTGGTGATTGATATTTGATATAGGGTCCTTTAAATTTTCCCAAGTTAACAAATGCTTCGTTTAGTACATTAGTAATGTCAAAATCATGTGTAAATGAGTTCCCATCCGAGTCTCTAATCTCCTCAATGATTGTAGATTTAGATTTTGCAGTGTTAGCAATCTCATGAGTGAGTTTCCATTTGGACTTTTGGTTTGGTAAAATTTTGAATTCATTTTTAATATATTTATTAAAAGATTTACGATTTTCAATATTTGATAAATTTCTTGCTTTTTTATAAGCTAAGAAATTTTCGCTAGATTTTGTCAATAAGAAATTTTTAAAAGCATTTTTCTTTTCAATAATCAATTTTTTGGATAAATCAGTTAACCAAGGTTTAGATTTGTTATATTTAGAGGCACAATTTTTAAAATTTTTGTTAATTAAGATCTTCTTTTCTGGACAGAAAATATTAAGGTGTTTTTCAAAGATTGAAATGAAATTTTCCATCATAGAATTAGTATCTTGTGCATAATACACTTCATGCCAATGTTCAAAAGTCAGCGATAATTTTAGTTTTTCAACATTATGATTATTTTTTTCCCGAATTGTGGTCCATTTCCTAACTATTGAATGTACTGGTTTCGTTGTTATAAAGCTAATGGAAGTAATGCAATGATCGGAGAACGGACATTCAGCTGTAAAATATGTAAGTTTTGAAAAATCATTATCTGACATTATGAAGTAATCAATAAGCGTGTTACTCGTTGCAGTGACCCTTGACGGTGTAATTTTATTAACAATATTCAGATTAAACATATTTAGTAAATTGTCAATTTTATCTCGTTCTTTTTGGTCCAAATAATTAATGTTGTAGTCTCCCATTAAAATAATGTCTTTATTTTCAGAAACAGCTAAAACCAATTCATTTTCCAATTGCTCAATGAAATAATTCGAGTATTTTTTGTGCGGAGAATAAGAAACATTTATCAGTTGTTTTTTATATGTAGCATTTCCTAAGGGATTTGATATTTCTACCCATAAGCTTTCAAATTTAGATACGTCGCTATACTTTATATCTTCGCGTAATTTAGGTTTGAAAATTTTTGGTATTAATAATGAGACACCTCCACCACTGGATTTTCCTAATAGATTATTAGTTTGCCTATCTTTTCTAAACAAACAAAATGATTTATTGAATGACCAACAATTATCAAAGTCTTTGTTCGACAACCAGGTTTCCGAGATTCCTAGAATAACATCATTTTTAAAATTAGACATAAATTGCTTAAATTCAAAATTTTTCTTTGACAGATTTTGAAAATTTATATGCACATAGTTAATAGTGTTATTTTTTGCATTCAATCTATCGAAATAAGTATCGTAATCTAAAATCGGACCAGGGTTCTTTTCAATGCCATGAAGAATTAATAATAAGGAAAAAAATATTGAGATACTTAGTAATTTTTTAAAGCTGATAAACACGATGAAGATGTTTTTGTTGTTAATAGGAGAATAATGAATTAATTTATAATAGCATACTTTTCTTCTTTTTATATTCAAAACATGGGTAGTTTCATATTTTTTATGACAATAAAATAAGTTAAATAACAAAAGAAGGATTAATAATTTTGAATGAAAATAATTTTTAGCATTTAGATGATGAAATTTCCATAGCCTGAGCGTCGTTAGTAAATGCACAAAATGTAAATATTTACAAGACATTGTTAAAAGAGTTCCAAAAGACCACTATAACACGGGTAATTTTCGTCAATGCCATTTCTAGATCTACATTTCTGACTATTTTGACACGATCTATTAATCATCTGGCAACGGCAGCACTATACGTCGGATATTTGGTAAATAATGGGCCTAATATCTGATTACAGCTATCAGACATGTACCTCATCTTGTAATCATTGGAATTGGTGGACTAACAATTTCATGAAACAAAGGTCCGCGTGTTCATTGTCGCAGCCTTTAAAGTGGCCAACATGCGGTATGCAATGTCACATTTAGACCGTATTGACCCTATTAACTTTTTGGTCACCCTAGTGATAAAAAATAAATTTTTAAATGCTTTTCATAAGATAGAAACCATTAAATTGATTTCTACTCTTCCACGAATTAAGGGCGTCCAAATATATAATATATATATATATATATNGTAAGAATTTAAAAAAAGACTATAAAATAACTACAAAGACAATTGCTTGCTATTCAAGTTTTCACTGACGATCTTCAAATTTCAATTCCAACTGCTCTTGTATGCAATTAGGATTTTATTAAGTGAGTGTAATTACTTCGAGTAATTTTAATAAAGAATAGAGCTCAAATATTTAAATTACTTACCCTTATATTCATGATTTTAATGTCTGATGTATAAAAGAGAAAATGTGCATGCAAGGGTGACTAGGATAATCATTAATGTATAAAATAGGAGCGCAATTTTTCCCGAAGATACAATTACACCAACAACTTGGATAAATTTTGGAATTCACTTAAAACTTTAACGGCCGTGGGGTAAAAAATTAATCCATTCAGACCTTACAATGCGAATTACTCAGTAAATTTTTATTACATATGTTTCAGACTTTAGGAGAGCTTCACATACACTGATTTGTGTCTTTTTACTATTTGATTTAATTTTTCAATGTGTCACTTTAACTACCACTGGGGTAAAAAATTGCCCGAGGATACGTTAACTCATAATAAGTGTTTATAAATTTATTGACTATTTACTATTAAACATAAATATTAGAACAATACAATTATTGTGCTATTCTACTGTTGCAAACATTGATTTCATATATATCATGATTTAAACTTACAAATTACTAATCCCCCGCCATGTTGTCATGGGAAATTAGACTCTGCACAATTTTCTAATGCACAAAGCCAGTATGTCAATTTTGAGAATAGCTGATTTTGATTTACGTAAGTCGCATGACTGCGAGTGAGAACCTGAATTTTATTATATACAGAATTTTTGAATACTCGGACAGTAGCAACATGAAATCAAATGAGATCGCAATCTTTATCTATGCATTGATCTGGTTGCAAAACGTAATAAACGTGGATCTTCAAAATTTCTCCAATTGCCAATATATTTGATATGTGAGAACAGACTTTTTCACTAACTTTCATTATTGTAACTTTTCACTAACTTTCATTATTGTAACAGTTGATGAAACCTTTGTTCCAGTCCATGGTCGGTGCAGTTTTCACCACTACTTGCATTTCAAGTGAGAGTGCACGGGCAACCTTTGATGAGAAGACTCAGAAACCAGAAATTGTTTTGAGCTATAATAATGAAAAAGGAGAAGTTGATCATTTGTACCAAATGTGCGCGGCATATACATCAAGAAAACGAACATTACTTGGGACAAGCTGCATATTTCAACATATGATAGACGTAAGTGCAGATAACTGCTTCGCTATATGGTCTCTTAATGATGCTAACCCAAAAATCACGAGAAGACAGTTCTTGGAAATGCTCAGGGTTGAAATTCGAGGAGGCCACATAAAGATCCAAAGGAAACTATGCCGATGAAGCCAGGCATTAGATCTAGGTGTCAAACG
>CABFPE010000530.1:279108-304428 GCA_900660155.1 Hofstenia miamia | reverse complement strand
TAGCCCTAGTGCTTCTGCTTCTACAGTTTCCTCCACACTTAGCAGTCCTTTCCCTCCCTTATATCTTGCCATGTATAGCCTATCTACATCTCCATTTAAGTTATCTCCCTGTCTAACTCCCTCAGTTCATTCTTGTTCCACCTAACTATTCCTTTTCTTCTTCATGTCCATGCCTACATTCTTCAGCACTTCCCATGCGCCTGCATACACTAAGCTATTTACTTTTGTGACACTCCTAGCATCTATCCTCTCCAACACTTTATTGACTTTTGCTGTCTCTACTGCTAGCTTGCTTTTCTTAACTCCTCTTGGAACTGGCAACCTAGTTCTCTCACCTATTTCTTCCTTCATCTTTTCCTTGATTGTTGCTTCAGTTTCTGCGTCCACTGGTTTTGCTGCTTCCGCCACTTCTGCCTCAACATCCATCACTTCATCTTCCCTTTGCTTAACCTGTTCAACTCTCTTTTTCCCTTTACTCTCATCCAAATGTAACTTTCGCACTTGTCCTGAAAGCCTCTGCTCTGCAACTTCTAATCCTGTTCCTGCCCTCCTCCATTCTTCCAACATTCTCTTCCTGTAACCCCTCTCATCTGGCCTGCTTCTTCTGTAACACTCCAATGCTGTCCTGTTCTGCTCATCTGTCCATTTGTGCCATTGTCCATTGGTCTGTGTGGATCCTATACTGCACTTCTCGAGTCCACACTCCCGATTGTGGAGTCCGCCTGTTGTCCGGAGATTCTTAGCACCCTCTGACCATTGAAGGCCTGCCGGGGACTGAGGGCCTTTGCTCTTTCATGACTTGTCATCAGTTATTAGTATTGAGTTTTGGACTCACATTGTCCTAGGAAGTTGCCAACCAAGGCTTAAGAGACCTTCCTGCCCTATGAGCTTTCATTTTGGACTGCCCTTGTCCTACGAAGTTGCCAACCAAGGCTTTAGAGTGCTTCCTACCCTGTGAGCTAAGTCATCCAGTTTTGTAACCACGATCACAGTTGCTTAACCTCAGCTTACCAATCTTCGTCTTTACCAACTGGGCTCCCTGCCCACATTATTATTATTATTATTATATTACAGAATCAAACACTGGACTAAGCAATGACATCACAGTAGCACTTCAGAACACTCTTAAGCATCAACTTCATCAGTTAACATGAACTTCATCATACAATGGATTAAATTGTGAAGCCAGTTGTTTTTTGATGTATGGAAAACCCCAATCACCAAACAAATTATTTTTCAGAAATTATTTCAAGTATCTAGACTCAATATAGGTTGCAAAACTTACAGCTTTGATTTGAAAGCTACATAAAGGAAATAATGAAAAGGGAAAGACATGGGGTTTTTTGGACCACAACTTTTTGGTACCAGTCTCGTACCATTATATATTCAGGTACCATGGTCTCATTGCATAAGTTTTATTTTGCACAAAATTAGCACAAATTAATATAATCTCGAAATCAGTTATCCGGTTTTTATTTTATGTGCACAGTACCAAAACATTTAGTTTTAGTAAATAATTTTAACACTAGAAGGTTCCAAAGTACCCTATAAATCTGCAATATAAAACCATGAAAGTGTCAATAATAAATTCATTTTAAAAGATCATAATATTATCAAGTACTTATACTACCCGTTGAAATTGTAAGGAAATCATTAAATGTTATATCGTGTTACTGTACCAATATGCAAGAATGTCTACATTTTCATACAAATGAGCAAAATTTATAGGGAGCATAAACAAAAAATAAACAGGAAAGCAAACTAAACTGGTAAAGTAATGAAACAAATGTTGTATTCAGGATTACCAAAACTAAAACAATAATGTATGATGATTGTAGCTAGGGTGGAGTGAAAATTGTTTTTGATTTTTGAAAAGGGTTCTAAAAACTGCTTCTACTTCCAAAACCACACTTTTCATGCTTTTTAGTTGACATTTTAACTGTGCGGGCTATCCCCAATTTTTACTTGCAAGGGGGTAAAATCGTCCAAATAGCCTCCAATTATATATTTATAAACTCATATTGTACACAATTTTTTATCTTTTCAAAAAACTTAAAAAAACCATATAAACCTTCCTTGTCAAGGCTTAGCGATTTAATTTTCCATTCCTTGTAAGTTAAAATAGGAGGTAGTCGGTACAGTTAAGATGGCAACAACATAAAAACATGAAAAAGAGTGTCTTTAGAAATAAAACGAGGTTTTTAGAATTCCTTTTTTTTCAAAAATAAAAAAAATCACTTCACCCTGATGGTAGCAGGCGACACATGACAATGAATGATAGAATTTTGAAGGTAGCACAATAAGAGAAGCCTAGAAATTTATTGCTTAAAGTTTATAAATAAACCTAAATATTGTTAATAAGGACAATATTAGACTACGTAATTGGTACCAAGAAAAGTTACAAAATCAAGTCGCATCGCAAATTATCTTGGTGGTTAGACGATCGATTTTACTAAAAAACCGACATATCACACGTGACTAATCACATAGTCTAGCTGTAGCCTAAGCAACTTTAATGAATTCCAGTTTTGCAAAGAAAAATAATATCCCACCATAATCGACAATTCAACTAAACCATCAATCATAATTTTACTGCAGCACCAGAAATATACATACATTAGTTTTTTCTAGTGAAACTGCCAAATGATTCTTCTCAATATGATTCGCTAAAGGCAAAAATAGCTTTTGATAAAATGAATAGATGTAATCTACATTTCTTAATTCAATCAAGACAAATTGGATTTACTAAACATCTTTGCAGATGAATAAACAAACCTCAGAAAGTTAATAATATACCATATTTGAAAAAAAAATCGAATTTAGGCATTATACAATAACAATATGTGCATTTTTTAGAAAAAAGTAATAAACTGAACAGAACCTAAAAACTTGGTTAACAATCGTCTGAATTCTCAATGAATGCACAGGAGAATATATATAAAAAGTTTTCAATGATTTTGTCACAATGAATGAAAACTAAGGAAATGATGATGTATTTAGCCTAAATAAGAAAAAATAAGGCAAATTTGTTCATTCCTGTAATCCCGTGAAAAACATTGTTTCAAAACATGTGCATACAATTTGATAATCATTGTCAGTGTGATGAATCCCTTGGCGATGAATCGAGTGATTATTTGAAATAATTTTATTTATTATAGTCAATATATATCTGAAAAAAATTATATGCTTTTCATTAAGATGACATTGAAAACCATTTAATAACGAATATTCAACAATGGAAAACACAACAAAAGTAATGGCATTTTAAATGAATGACTTGTATCGGCTCAACTCTAATCATCAGCTTAAGCTGGAAAAAGCAAACAAAACATTAAATAGAAAAAGGAATGATTCTTGTTATATCTAGTAAAAGGATGAAAAGCAAAAGCAAACAGGTAGTCGGCATGATTTGTGGAACTCATGTAAACGTTGCGCGAATACCTGAGCCATGGACTCCTAAATGTATGTATATTATTTAGGAGTCCATGCTTGAGCAGTAAGATAGAATAGAAAACAATTAGTGGATAATGACGAAAACATAAAAATCAGTATGAGCTGATGGCGAGCATTTTCTATAAAATTGATTTGGCAAAGTAAAATACGAAATGACTCAAAGGCAAATTTTTATGAAAATCCAATTAAATCTGTTGATAGAAAACAAACAAAACAAACAATAAGCAATTAAAGTAATGAATTGACGTGAATTTATACAAGTAACGAATTTACAGTAAAATGGATCAATTAATGTTTGAAGAACGCCCAAAATATTTACAAATACATCACTAGTTAAACTAAGTGAGATCAAAAGAGCAATTCAAGCGGTTTAACAGACTGCTACAACAAAACTAAGATCTTTATGGAACGACTCATTCACCTCAATCGCAAAAGGCCCTTGAAAGGCGGAGGTCATTTGGTAACATTTAATAATGTAATCCAAGATTCGCAGTAGCCTCCAAACCTCCCCGGAATTTTACAAAAATGGTGGTTTCTTCAAAAATATTTTTAACACATGTAAATTACGAACCAGAAATGATATGAAAATTTGAAAAACCGCAGGATATAGGGGCGTGTGCTCTTTAAATGCAGTTTCAAAATTACGCATAGTAATGAGCCTGGATCCTAAACAAGTTTAGTTGCCGCTCAGGTTAGACATGGGGAGAATTTGAGTTTCTTAAAATATGGAATTTTCATTAAAATAATACGTTCAACAATTTCCACATTAAGAAGTAGCACACACTAACAGATGTGTCATGTCAATATTAAATTATTTCAAATTTCTTCTTGTCATGATTGAAGAAAAATGTCTGAAAAGGTGCATTCTCGGCCTTAAAAAAAGGACCCACACAAATTGGTCTTTATAAAGGGAAGTATGTCGCAATGTCTCTTGGTAATATTTGCAATAGATTTTATATGCAATTTTTATATGAAAGATAATGCTTTTATTGGGAAATTTGTTGAATGCCTAGGAATTCTATAAACTTAAATGCTGTAGTTATCAGAATTCCTAAGTTAAGAAAAACTTATGAAAACAAAAACAAATGAAACAAATATATCAAAAAAACAAATAAGCCTTTTTTCTATTTACCTTAAACTGCACAAGTACTTTGTAAAGGATAAACTGTTTTTCCAAATTTTTGAGCAATTTTCTAAAAGCCTGTTATGAAATTTCGAAATCCTGAGATATCGACAGAACTATTGGTGAATGTTCTCGAACATTATGTTGAAAATTTGAACAAAAATCAATTGCTGTGGCTAGGTTGCAAAAAAGTGTATTGTTTTTACAAAAATACGTTCTAAACGTTTACAACATTGGGGTTTACAAGATAACGTTATTAATTTGTGAGTGTGTTTAAAATTTCTTTAAAAACCATAAAAATTTTAAAAATTCCTAGGAAATTTAAGATTAAAATTCTAATTGCATAATAATAATAATATATTTAAAATATGCAAAATGTTCAGATTTGATCACTCGGGCATTCTAGTGTTAAGAAGCCATGCCAATACATTTTCTGTAGTTAGTGCCAAATTTTAGTCATAGTTATCTACTAGAGTTTCGTTAGGGCCTCTTCGACATCAAGTCTCTAGAGCTATAGACTATAAATCTTTAGAAGCATCTAGACAACACTCGCAGTACCCATTTTCAACCTTCAATTGAAAGAAATCAACATGAAAGTGATCCAAATTGACAATATAGTAAGCAAAAGTAAATTTATTGGTCGATTTCTCAAAATAATTATTCGTAACTTAAAGGCATCTTCTAAATGTGAATTTTTGAAATAATCAACCCTGATAGTGAACGTCAACTACTAAAATATTTTTAATTTTTCACATGTGCAGCCAACACATTTTGCTCTAATGTTGCAGGCCAAATGAATGCAACTTGAATTTTGCCGGATCGGATGCATAAATATTTTAGAGGGGGTCTAATGTAAAATAAATGCTAAGTGAATAACTGGGAGCTAAAGAGTTTTTATATGTAGTTTTTTATTGCACAATTTTGATGAAATTTCCTTATTTCGAAAGGGACCGTTGGCCCTCTCAGTTTCCTCTGTATCCAAACCTAACCAGTGCGTTTGTCAATTCATCAAAATCTATATTAAAGATAAGCACTCATCTTAAAAACCAAGTTCCTCTAATTCCCATTTCTGACCCCAGTGTAAAAGAATCGACATTTTCGTTTAAATAGCAACTAAAGTTCATAATTGCCGTGGTTATTCTGACTCATTTGAAAATACAAATCATTAAAGGAGAATGCTTGTCGTAGTAAACAAAGGAATGTTGATAAAAATAGAAATTAAACATTATCAATAATTTATTTCATTGTTTATTTTAAGAAAGTGCGCATTCTATGGGTAAAGCCACAAACCCAATATAAGAAGCGTGATATCAGAATTGAATGCGGTTTTATCAGTATTCATGAAATAGGTGTTGTTCTAAAAAAATAAAAAATTAAGGTGTAGCACAATTTTTGACCTGTGTAATGATATAAATTAGGAAATAGATTAGAAAAATTGGCACGCTATTGATTTCTAATAAATAAGCAAAAGCCTAAAATCTACTAAAAATGCCGATACAGGGAAGGGAGGAATTCTATAATTATATGAATCCAGTTATCAATGATTCGAACAAAGCAAATCGCAGTTTGCAAGATACCTAGTCGAAGTGTCGCTAGAACAAACAGCCTCCAATGAGTTTCACACAACTACCATGCTAATTGTAATTCAGACTTGAGGCAGACTACACAATTTGTTGAAAGAGAATTCATGCCTTATATTTGTTAATGCAAGGACATCAGAACTGATAAATTACATGACTGTGGATTAGCAAACTTCACAAGTAGGTTTCAGCAAACTATAAACAAGTATTTCAAAGATACAATCTTGGATAACTGCGTAATACAAAATTTCTTATAAACACGCTGAATAAGAATTTGATTACTATCGATTTGATCAAACAAAAAAATGACTGATGCATTTGAAATTCAAACTAAATTAAAAACGTCCGGTCAATACTAAAAAATATTTGGTCTTATATCATAAATGGGGTTTTCTGGTAAATTGTCTTATATCTGGATATTAATATATGGGGGATAATAAATTCAACAATTTCCCGCGAAAAATTATTGTTTTCCAAAGTGTAGTCGTTTTAAAATATATAGTCGAAGTTTGTTAAACTGAATGACATTTTAAATATTTAGTGAAAAATTTAACAGCTGAAAATGAAATATCCGTTAGAAATCGAAAAGTTAATTTAGTGTCAACTAAATATTTAATTGAATTTGAAATGATTTAGCCTATGGGCGAATTTCTATATTTTCCGTGAAAATTCAGTCCTGATGTCTTTGAGTAATATATCCATGAGATCAGAGACAATGCATGCACAGTAATGATTGATGTTTACCTTGATTTTTTTCAACAGCTGCAGAAAAAATTCAGATTACTTTAAAAATTCATCAACTATTTGAGAGAAGTCAGAAAGACATTCGAACTTCAAACATACATGTAAAATTCAGAATATTTAAAAATGAAATCAACTAAAACGAAGCATCCCATCACATAAATGTGTAAGAAAATCCTTTTATAGACAAATTTTGTCAACATAAAAATCAATAAAAACATTTATTCCCCTTCCAAGAAATCAAGCCCGCTCGTTGGTGTTCAATAAACATAAATTTTAATAATCGGATTGGGAAATTCACTAAACTCCATACTTCAATTTACAAAATTGATTCTAATTACGATAAAAAATGAATTTAGCGTTAGATTCACAATGTTTCACCAAAATTCAAATTTTGGACAAAAACACTACTATATATATATATATATATATATATATATATATATATATATATATATATATATATATATATAATGCCTTATTTCAATGTTAATAAATTATCTACTGTATGAAATATAACAGAATTCTATCTTAATTTTAAGTTCTTAATTAGGTTGATATATATATATATATATATACTGTCGTTATGCATTTTGATGTTGACTATGTATTCAGTAAAAGATTCCCGGCGTATTTGCATTTATAGCGCAACAAATTATTTGCTATAATTCCACAGATCCGATATAATTAACGTAAAGCATGCACTCGCTAAGGAGGGGTTTTAAACCTACGTAAACTCTTCGGTGTCATTCGTAGGAAGTATATTATATCTATTATACTAATTATTACAATTCAATAAAATTCTCTAAGATCATCCACTGGTTGACTCTTTTAAACTTAAATGACCACCTCATTTTAGTAGCTCTGGCACAGTCGACGACTTAAAATATAAATTTACTGAATAAATAAATTAGAAAAGTATCATACGGGCAAATCCAACCAGTAATGAAAAACCTTACTGTGTCAAAATGCGGGTAGATCTGTGATTCGACAGAAGCTTCTGAGATTGGTGATTCTAAAATATAGGGATTACCAGTTACTTAAAACTGCAACTATGGTTGAATAACAAACTAAACATATACACATATTTCGGTGAAAATGTATATCTTATCTTTGTAAACAATAACCCACATACATTTAAACAACTAATTCGAAAAGAGTTACATCCAAATAATTATTGGGTGCTTACACACAGGAATGAGGGAATGATCAATACAATCACTAATTCTAACTACTGTGCAGAATAATGACATACATTGAAGTTCATTGATGGAAGGCTTAAGAATTATAGTATGAAAAACTCATTGAATTGGCAGCAATACCCAGGGAAAAAATTAAGGGAGTATTTCTGGAGAAGAATAGCTAATAGTGCTTCATTAGGTGAAACAACTCGTTGTTGGAAGTCTCTTGAAAGAGCAAAAGATTCCATAACGAAAAACGATGCAAACAATTTTTAGTTATATTACAGGATTGCAAAAAGTCTCTTTTTGTTTCCAAATGATCTGCGAAAATTATCAAAATTCTTGCTGAAAACAAAACGTTCTGCAACCAAGTGCCTGATGGGGAACACATACTTGCAAGAACTAGTTGATCAACTAATTTGTTTCTGAAAATACCCAACTTTGGTGTAACAAATTGAAAAATTAAAGAAATGTTTTGGCAAGGATAATAAGAACGGACATACAATGGGCTGAAGTAGCACTTATATAAAGATTATGACGATGACTTTTTGATATACTGTGTATTATTCACAAGAAATTCCTGAGCCAATAACAAATAGGCAGTAAACATATACAACTAAATATCTTGAAAACAATGAATACCATGAAATACAATCAGCGGAGAACACTTATTGAGTGATACAACGCTAATTCTTTACGTCCACCAAGGAGATTATGTTTTTGGTAGAGTTGGTTTGTTTGTCTGTTAGCAACTTTAAGGAAAAAGTAATAGATGGATTGACCTCAAATTTTCACAAGAGGTGCGTCTCCGCCCAAAAAGAAATCCATTAAATTTTGGTGCTGATCCGGGGGACATAAGCTGCGTGGCGGATGTCTGCGCTCTCCGAGTGCTTTTCTAGTTTAATTATATGAAGTACACGCTCTTTCGTACTTATCCGTTTGTGGTTTTAGCTAATGCCCACGAAGAAGACAACATCAGCTAATTGATGAACCGATCGAAAAATAATTCTTGATGTCAAGTATCAGTTCATGTTTGAACACTTTGTAGTTTGAGGATTTGGGGTAGAAATCTTGGTATTTTATGGACTTAACATGCGCATGGAACTGGCGTACTGCACAGCACGTTTTACGATTTGTAGAGTGTATTTGCACCGAGCTTCTTATACTTTGTACTCACGTGTCTTGATAGGGTAGTTTTTTGAAGAAATCACATAAAGATCAAGATCAAAACTAAATCTAATCAAACACAAAAGTAAAATTGTCAGGATTCTGAAGTCATGGGGTTCGTGGTTTACAAATTGATTGTACATGTACATTTACAGTTTGAAGGTAGGATTTAGGAGAAAGTTCTTAAAATTCGAATATCCTGGGATAATGCTTATCACTAGAATCGACCAGTAAAGTATGAAAGAGTTAATAAAGCGAAACATAATACAGCTTGGTCAAGCCGACATTGATTAGGTTACATTTTTTAGCAAAGTGAACTATTGATATGTGATTAATAAAAACATGCTTATATATGTTTTAAAAACAACCTGTCTTGGAAGGCAAGCTAGACGCATTCCTGTTGGTTTTCGGCGTTGACGGCTTCGAGCGCTCCATATTGAGACTGTGGCTACTAAAATGAGATAAATAAGCATCGGCGGGACAAAGCGGCTAATCTATGGGGATAACTGCGACCAGTGTGAAATGATTTATTACGAGAGCCGCGGGAACTATATGAAACTATACACAGTGCGTCGATAACAATTAAGAATTCTCATAATTAACTTGGCAGTTATTCCTCTCCTCCATAAAAATGTAATAAGAACGCAAAGTAATATCAGAAAGACATCATGCAAACGGCGGCCATTTTCATTAACTGAATTTTAATATATATTGAGAAATTTTACGGGAACATAAACGGCCAATTTCAAATTTCTTAAATTTTACTCATTTTGCAAAAATGACTGTAGTAGCTATTAATAATAAATATCGAATGTTTCATTTTAAATGCATCAAGGCTTTTAATGATGCTGCTAAAAGGAATATTAATTGTATATTTGAAATTATTCTTATATACACACCAATCAGTTTTTTCTCATTAACAGGGCTTAATGAAGGCTCTAATCTTTTAAACATATTTATAGCTGCTGAAAACAACATTTCGCTGGACGTTCTTCAAGCAGAAATTGAGACTTTGTTTGTTTCATGAAAGCATTGCACTCAATGATATTATACACCAAATGGCGAAGTGCAAGGAATAGTCAAGGTCCTAAGTGGAAAAAAAATACAGTAATTTCTGAATGTGAAATAAGACCTCGCAAGGAAGGGCACATTTGGAAATGACGCTAAATTCATGTAATTTTTTGATATAGGATTTTCATACATTTTCAAAAAATGTTACTTTTGTTTTGTACAGAGTTGGGAAAAAATCCGATTTAAATTAAAAAAATCAAAAAATAAGTGATTTTTATTTAAATCTGATTTTTTTATTTAAATCGGATTTTTTATCTAAATATCAATTTTACCCAGACAAGATTCCAAGGAAGTAAAAATATTAGAAATCCTTTTGATACTAATATTTTTGAATTACAAAAATTTAATCAATTTTAAATAACCTGAAGATAAAAAACATGCAAAACAGCATTTCAGAGATGCCAATAAATTCCAATATCAGGGCAATGACTTCAAAACAATTAGAATACACTAATTGTATCTATTTTAGTGTACTTGATTTAAATCAATAATTGAACTAATAATATGCTGTGATTTAAAACCGATTTAAATAAATGATTTAAATCGAGTGATTTAAATCGACCAACAGGGGTTTGTAATAAGAGATTACGCTGCAATATCAAATTGCATTTGTTGCTCATGGCCAGATAAATATTTCTTCTCATTTTATTGAACCTGACCTACAATAAAAAAATTTTCGTTTCTTAAAGGTTAAACTCAAGATCGGAGATAGAAAACAAAACTTGTGTGACAAAAAATTATGAAAATTGGACCCAATTTACCTAATCAATGGCAAAAATTGATTGTATAAATGATGAAATATCCATACTACTTTTGTTGATAAACAAGGTTTTGAATCAGACGAAGGTTGAACACCTCAGTGTGCAACTGATGTTGAAAGCCTGGAAAGGTAATAATTCTGTTTTAAGACATCTTTGTCATTAATTCAGATGAAAACGGGGAGCATATTGCAAATGTTAAATGTGATAGCGCAACTTAGCATTCGGTGGATAATAATTTTGGTAAATCACTTGCTGAATTTTATTTTAGATTCTAAAAAATTGATATAATAATCGAAGCAAATTGGAATTGTGATTTTTACCTACGCTAATAAAACGTGTCTTAAAATGGTGAAAGCATTGCATTTATTGAACAGTGAAGGTTAGCCGAAATGAAAAGAATTCAAAGGGAAATTTGACAAAACAAATATATTTTTAATATTTGAAGAAGGAAGATGTGTAATTATTGATAAAATTTCTACTTTACAATAGCTTGCTGATATTAATAAAGGAAAACTTTGTGGAAATGTGTCAACACAATCTCCTTTTTTTGTTGACATAATCTTCTTCGAGATTAAGAGTTTAATAAAGTACTTCACTGGAATTGATAAGCTTTCTCCGGGCTGTTTCATCAATCGCTTTTAACGATTCCGTCCAAATTAACCGTGAGAAATTTAATTAAAGGAAAACTTAATTTAATGTTACATATCCTTGAATATAAAAACAATATAAGCAGATAATCTTACCTACTTGAGATTAGCAACATTTATGAAAATAAACAAAATATACTCTCTCGCAAACGAATTCGAAACAGATTCGTGTGCAGTGTTTCATCTCAAACTAGAGCAATCCAAAGGAATTTCTCGGTGTACTCCAATGGAATGTTTATGGATTTAAAATAACAAATAGATTTTTGTATACAGTTGTTTCACTATATCAGCGTCAAATTATGTTCTTTCAAAGTTTGTAGGAGTTTAACAAGTATCATAAAAAAGTTCATATTTGATTACATTTTTCAAAATATACTAGTTTGTGAGTATCAAATGAAGACCAGTGAATATTTTCCATACCCCTACAAAATGCTAATTAGATTTGAATGGGATTGCATTATTCAAAGCCTAATGTTTGCGCTTCGCTAATTTCTCATTAAGGTCAATTACCAGTATCTGAACATTCCGCAAAAATTTACCGCTTTTAGAAGAAGCATTCCAAAAATAGGGATAAATTATATTTAAAAAATGAAGCAACCAAAAATTTATATAGGATTGCGAAACAAGTAAGCGAACATCATTCTATAGGAGATTGCTCATAATTAATCAAATTTATCAGATTTGAATACAATTGCATTTCGCGTTGAACTTTGTTTCGCATAAATTTTGAAAAGTGGAATATTCGAATTTCTATAGCAATTTCACAAAATTTGAATAATGCGATAAACCATTAGCCCAGGTATATCTGTGTAAATCAATTTTAGGAGGCAAAATACCCCTAAAAATAGACCATGCTAAAATTTAAAATATTTGTTTGATAAAAGGTCATCGAAGCGTTAGAAATTCTATAAAACATCTCGATCACGCATGACTATTTTCGCGTAATCTGAATTGACTGAATAGTTTGTTTCTTATAGCTTTAACAATCAAAGCCTCAAATTCATTAATATAATAAATAACGAAAGTGCTGTCACATTGCAATAAATCTACAAATTTCGAGAAAAATGATAAAGAAAGAGCAGAAACAGCAGGTCATTATGCAAGGACAAAGATAGAGTGATGTAGAAAAAATATTAAACCAAACATCAACAATAACAAATAAGATTGAAAAGGACATGTTGACAATGCGATGAGCCCCAATATTACATCGATCACAAAATCACGCAAGGCCAATATTTTTAACAATAAGCTAATTGAATGCGACCAAATTGTTCAAAAATAAATTACCTTTTTGTTGCATTTTCTTTTAAAAATTAGTTGCATTTTTATTGATGAAAATCTATAGGCCAAATTGGGGCAGAGTGCAATTAGAAGTTAGAATGCATATATTAGCAAGAGTGGGTATGGATTGATAAATACATGCGGATTCGCGAATTGCGGATGCAGATTGATTGGAGAAAATTGGGAATTTTTGTAGATTCACAATACTTTCGATTTTTTAGCTTTATTAATGTAAATGCAGGTGACAATAATTGACAGTACTGTAACGTCAGGTGTATAAGACTCTCTTTCTTAACACAATTTTGCCCCAAACTTGAGGTAAGAAAATCATAACTAAATAAAATAAACTAAAATTAATTAAAAAGTGAAATAAAAAAGAAATTTTGTAAGGCGTACATTTATATTAGAAATTTGCAGGTAACTCTAGTTTAAGAACAATTTGTAATTAATTCAGCCATTGAAATAAATCTTAAAATACGTATATTTGATAGGATGGGGTCTTATTTGGCGAGGATATGGTAAATCTACTTTTTGTTTTATAATTTAGAAAGTCAAATGTATCATTAGATACGATGTCTGTATTTGTCAAATTTTTCTGCAAAACTTTTAACTTTTGAATTTTAATTTACAATTTTGAATTTTAAATTTGAATTTTTAAACTATATGTGGCTTAATAATATTTTGTTCTTGACATGTTTAGTCTACATCTCTTCGCTCTCAAATTCGCACAAGAGAGATTGAATTTTACACAAGAGAATTTAAATTCGCAAATTTGTTTACACTGTGTATACTCCATTCTTTTACAATTTTTTAAGTAATATAATACAATGTAGTATATTTTGGACATCCAAAGAAGTTCGGAGTTATATTTCAAATACAATGCTTTTTCTGACTTGTTATTTGAAGATTGAGAAACACAGATACATACCCATTTTGTAGGTGATGCAAACTAATTTAAACCAATTGCTGCCGATATCTTTTGTTGAATTTCATTATTCAGTGCATTCAACACTCTGACAACGATGAAAGAGGGCCGGGTAGGCCAATGCAGTTTGTCGAAAGTTGATACCCATGAGACAAATATTTCTAAAGTGGAGCAGTAGAATATAATGCATCAGATAATATGGGACAGAGCTGAACATAGGATAGTTGCAGGGACATGTTAAAGACTAGTTAAACTTCAACTAACACGTCAGAAGAAGCATAGCATTTGAACTTCTTTGGATGTTCACAAATAACCATCATATACCATAAAACATTTTAAATAAAATGGAATACACATAGTGTAAACATGTGCGAAATTGAATCTCTTTTGTGAGAAATTAAATTTTTATTGTGCGAATTTGAGAGTGAAAGCTGTATCTCTTCTTTTGAAGCAAGACTGAACTCTACGCTGGTTCTTTTCAAATCGGACATATTCCGGTTGAAATCGGCATTTTTGACATGGCTGGAGCCGGACCTCATTTTTACTAGGAAAACTGCAACATTGACCTGAAAATAATATCAGATATTGCAAATTTAATGAAAATGTAAAATTTAGTTTAAAAACGCATTTATAATTATTGAAATGGCCAATAAATCCAATTTTTCTACAATATTTTTTTCATTTTTTAAAATTTTTATTTTTTGAGACTTGCTCCTCTTGAGCTCAAATTTTGCTATTAAATGAACCCTAAAGCTATCACGCATACTCAATTTGTAATTTTTTAATATTAACCGGCCGAACTGCTCGCGTGCGCAAGTATGAGGAAAATCGGTATAAATCAGTATAAAACCCATAGTACTTAGCGCCCGTATATATATATATACATATATATATATATATATATATAATATATATAATTTTATATTGGAAATGTAAAGCAAGGTTATTGAATAAAGAGAGTCTAACCTTTCTTATATACATTCCTTTGTTGAGATTGACGTAATAATTTAGAAGGGGAAACGAAATGATAACAAAAGCTCATTGAAAAACTTTAAAAATAAGTCAGTCAAAGTAAATGTCAAAACAAGAAGAAATTTAAGTTTTAAAACTCTGCCATTACCATTATTGCATGCCTTTTTTATGATAGTAATAATTCACGACATTTAACATCAGAACAACCACTATTACTTGATAGGAATTTTATAATTCAAAATAGGTTATCATATAAAAAATGAAAAAATGACGCCGGAAAGTTGAAGTTAATGCCAAAGTAATTAGACGTGGGTATAACAGCTGTTGTTTTTGAATAGTCCATACTGAAGTAATAAAATTTCTAACACAAAAATTTTAATGAAATGAACGGTGTAGGAAATAAGTTGAGATATGCTTGCCTATGGTATACCCTGCTTCTACCACAAAACTTTACATGATAATTCAAACTCTCAAATCAACAATTAAAAAATTTTCAAATTCACATTTCAAAAGAAATTTAAACCTTTACAAGCAGATGTTTTTCATATTTTCGAATGTACTAATAAAGATACTTTCATTTTATAGAATAGCACCAACTGTTGCAGGAGTGTCACCAATAAAATAACGTCTCGGTATAGTTTAAATAATTTAATAATTGCTGCAACGTCATACTTAACCTATTTTGTGAAAACAGTCATCTCAAAAATTACTTAAAACACAAAAATTGCTAGCTTACTGTTGAAAATTTTATGAACAATATTAACATTAATGAAATAAGGTACTTAGTATAAATTATGGGCAAACCCATATTCCTTTCAAAGGTAATGTTAAAGTCCGTACAATGGTTTCAAGCCTACTTACTTACAAGACCTTTTCCTAAATTTGCAAACATACATTTCACTTGAATTAATATCAAAACGAAAGAAGTATCGAACTTTGAAATAAAAGTTTTAAACTTATATTGTTCAAAACAGACTGTCGATTAAGCAATGTTCAATTTTTTTTAAATAAAAGTCAACCTTTGAAAACAACCCTCATAGTCATTTTTTTACGCAGCTGCACAAGTATTAGGAGATTTTATTGTCAGAAATAAACGTATAACTGTTGTCTAAAATGCAAATAGCTTTCCTCACAAATGGAAAATAAAGCCTAGAAGAGATAATCAATTTCACGCAATGAAAATCATCAATTTTCCGTTAAATAAATCAAATAGATTTATCCAATTAATAAAACATAGAATGCAACGGAAACGTCAACTTCATTTAAAATGAGACAAGCATAAATCATTTGCGTTTATTATCGTTACACAACAGAATTAATTATATATTTACAGAATTCCCTTCCTACGGTAAATGCTCAAATCTATATAAATCTCAACATGCATTCGAAAAGTTCGCTATACTTAAAATAAGGATGCCTTGATTTGAAATATATTCCAACATATCCACTAAGGCTGGGTTGCAACTCGCCAGAAAAATGGCTCAGGCTATTCAAAATTTAAGTTTATGAGAGCAAAACCTTGTTTTAAACAGAGTATTTTGAAAAAGCGTTGCATTACATCACAAATTAAACAAATCAATTTTCTAAAATTTAGAGAGTATTGTATTCATTACTGTGCAATTAATTATTAAAGATGCAACAAAAGCGATGGGGATTTCAATTTCCAGTACACACAAATGGTTTAGTGATTACATACATAAATCTAAGTAACAATGAAAATAGTATAAAAAAAATTTATTGACTATGGTAAGCTAAAATTATGCTTTTTATATAAAGTCAATGCGCTGGCAGTACCAAATTAGAGAACAAAAATAGTGAAGAAAACCAACAATCATGCTTATTATACAAGTTCATAAATAAATTCATGATGAAGCGATTGATTTTAACTTTAAACAACCTAGAAATTAAAAAAAATAACTATCCTAAAAAAATATTTAAGGCATATAGTTCAAGAACTAATAAAGTTATCCACAATCACGAGAGAGGAGTATCTCCGCTTTCATTTTTTAAATGGCGACCTAGCGCTATCCTATTGAGGATGCAGCAGTTGCACCAATTTTTTTACGTTACGCACACCACACCTCAATGGGTTTGGGATATCTATCTAAATATAAAGAAACAGCTAAGCTTGTTATTGATTCCATGAGCCTTAAACCATATATTTACCTGAGCAATAGCTATTGTGAGAATTTATTTAAAAAATAGAAATTTTCAATGAAAAATAACAAATTTTCAACATTACATGAAACACGGTCATCAATAGATTTCCGAATTTCCTAATGGGCTTCGAGAAAATTTTTCGTAAATGTGGAAAAATAGATTTGAAAGGATACCAGGCTGTTTAAGATTAAGATATCGCTGGTGACATTTTATGGATTAATACTTTTAGTAAATAGTCACCTGGAAGATCGTGAGCTTGAAAGCGATTGAGAAGACGATGATAAACCTTCATCGGCTTCCTCACTGATAGAGTCAGGTTTCGAAGATTTTCTAACTGTTTCACTCAAACATAGAGTAGTCGGCTTAGAAACAAAATTGCCATTGAAACTGTGATAAGAGGAAGGTAGGTTTGGTGTGAGCTTATTTTCACTGGTTGAAGAAGTCTTCAAATCCTGATCGCTAAGCTTAGTGATATCGTTGGAAGATTTATCGGTTAATCTAAGGGAAGCCTGGCTATCACTACTACAGCTACTAACTTCACTTAACAAAAGCTTTTCATCAATGAAAAGATCATTATTAGCTGAAGTAGACTTTAATTTTCTAATTCTGGCCAAACTGCTTGTAGAAGATGCCGATGAACGATCTCTCGGCCTCAAAGACGACACCTAAATTATTGCAATTAAATAACACATTTAAAAAAAATTAGGCATGACTCGTATTGAATTAATGCAAATATAAGAGTCTCAGTTCGAAGCTTAATGGGATTTTCACATTGAATAAAAAACAAGAAATATTTTACACTTAAAATGATCAAAACCTAATACATATACTAAATACAAAAGCTCATGCATGATGTTGGATTTGTGTCAAAAACGTTTTTATATGTACATGAAAGAATATCATTACTAATAATGTACAATATTAAATTCTTGGAAAAAAATCAAATTATTTTCGTCACACAATGACAATAGCGCTGGATATAAAAGTCATAGCATGTAGATGTTTAAGAACAATCTGAGGATCTTTCAGTTTATAAAGTACTTAAAAACTGTCCTTTCAAGATATCTCCAACAAACAATTTGTTTGAAATAAATTTGTTTAGTTGTTTATTAGTTCGCTTTGAAACAAAACAACTAAATTAATGACTAAGTGAGAAAATTGAACTGGTAATCAAACTGTACTGACGTTATAGCCATAAACTTCAGTGGATAACTTTCTATGGTTACGCTAAAGAACTGTTATTCACAATAAGTTAATATGCAACAACAACAAAACACTATTAATAATCTAAAAAGAAAACCAAGACATTTAATTGAAATTATGAGCTAACAAAAGACAACTGCGATAAATCGTGACCACTCGTAGCTTTCAATTGTACATGCAATATTTTGTAACAACCAGCAACACTCCTCACAGCCATTGTGAAAGTCAATTAACAGAACCAACGCCAATACGAATACAATAGCAATGTAAATGACGTCAACAAAATTTTCAACAGAAAGTGAATTCTTAGTAATCTAGAGGTAATTATGGAGGTTGCAAAATGGGATTCACATGGGTGTGAATATATGTGAATGAATCATTCAATATTAATTACATGATTAGAAGAATATTTAAGTATATTTAGTGTTCTCATGATTTAATTATATGCTTGCACTAGATTATTTTTAGTATATTTTAAGATCTTGTACATCGCATTGTTTGATTGATTCCTCAAAGTATGAATTGGAAGAAAATTCGATTAATTCGATATTACACAATATTTTTATGTAGGAAATGTAGATAATAAACACATCAAATATATTCTACATTTCAGATATAATGATTAAAGAATTTTGTGAAAAAACTATTTTAAAAATTAGAATCAAACTGATTGTTTAAATCAATTATTAAAACATCATTTTTTTATTCTTAATAATATTCAAGACCAGTAATGAGTGAAAATCTTTCAAAATTCTCCGCTCATATGTTACTCCATTGAAAAATTACGGGGAAAGACAAATTTGCCTGAAATAAAAAAGTTTCATGTGTTCCTCAATATAAGCAAATTTTCCAGAACGGTGCAAATCTGATTACTTTCAGGAATGGTTAACAATTGAGCTTAAGCCAACTTTGGGACAATTGAGAGCATTAATAACGTCACTGAAATGTAAATTGAAACGAGAGTAGTGAAATATTTGACTGAGAAATCGGAGTTTGTTATAAATAAAAGTGTACATTCGTAATGCTTCTAACACAGGACAGATTAAACCAAACTACAAAGAGAAATCATTTATTGCTAATATTTAAATTTACAAAAGGCCAATAAACAGGACAACAAAGTAATAAAAAGAGGATTGAGATATCAATAAATCTAGACAAGGAATCTCAATGGATAAAATTTAGTAGACACTCCAAGAATTGTCACTCAATTCGAAAGAAAGAGGCTAAATTGGAATAAGGCGAAAATCTACAGAGACGTAAGGGGAATTTAACGATATTTGACATTTCCACTTATAACAAATTCGAGTGTTACAGGTGTGATATGTGATTAAGCAAACCTACTAAAATATATTTTAAATTAACACTTAATCAAATTCAGAGCAGATGTATCCAACAAAAACTAAAAATGGAATAGTTTATACCTTAAACTTAGAAGTCGAAAACAAATTTCAAACTGTTTCATTCCATTAACCCGAAATAACTCAAGCACTTCTACAATTTGTGATGGATTCAATAAAAATATTTAAATACCTATAACTCACTAAATACTAAAGACATCTGAAATCTGAAAACACCGTTGGATAGAGAATCGTCTCCTCTTTCATTTTCATCCTCAACTCGTGAGGTTCCCTGTACTTTAAACCCAGTAATAACATTAATAACAAATTTCACTATAACAAAAAACATATTTCCGCAAAGATGTGTCAAAATTGCAGGAACTCCAAATTTCCGGCGACATTGAAAATAGAGAGGAAATTTATTCAAACTTGTAATAACATTTTAGTAATACTTTAAATTGAATACCTACAAAATGAATTCTGAATTCCTAACATTGATCAATGTAATCATTACTTACATATATTATTAGAAGGGTCTACTACAACAATAGAAATTTTCAATGTTTCTAAACTGTTTCATCTGATAAAACCTCTTCTTCTCCCATACATGTATGGATATAAAAGTAGTTAATTGTGCAAAACAGAAGTGGAGTAGGTTGTGTGAAACTTTGAAGTGGAGACTTCACATATTTGGTCGTTCACAAATTGGCTGTAACATATATTATATACTTACATAAAACTATTGGATGTATATCCATTAGGAATTTCTAATTGTCATTCATCATATTATCTAGAGTCATTTATTATATTCCTAAATACAAAACGTTTTTCACAGCTTTCTTGGTTTACGAGATAGGCGCATCCGCAAATGTTCAGCCTGCTCAATATGATATTCGGATAGCTTCTGCTTATTGTTTATCAATTACCTCAATAACCAATTTAAAATTAATACGGTTAAAATCCTGAGATTGTTCTTGGCATTAAGAAGCACTCAGATATTCAGAAATTGCTATTTGAGATGGATTAATTGCTTTCATTAAACATTCAATAGTCGTTTAAAGGCAGTTGAAGGAGGATGTCACCAACTGTTTATATGGCTTTCAAAATGGTGGCAATGGGTATACATATGTGGAACAATCTTTAATTATTCAAATGATAAACGTTACGCATATATCTTTGATGTTAAATATTAAACTGCGGTTATTGATTGATGCAAAGGCAGTACAGTAACCGCCTTAGAATTTGGTAAGACAGCTGAATCAAACTGTACCGAGGTCGTCATAGCTACCTAAATAACAGAACACAGCCAGCTTTGAGAGTCGTCCATCCTTTGGTTGTCATATTGTGGAAAAAAAGCCTATAAAGATATAATATTCTCAAATGGGTGTTCATTTTTGAAGACACCGTTAGATTTAAACGTCCATAAATTTTTCCGTTACTTTGAAGGTTTTATCTATGAATTGAACTTTAAGTAGAGCATTGTCCTCGTTTTTATAAACCGCTTTTTGAAAGTCGCTTTCCTCTATTTCGGGTTCTTAATAACAGTTTTTTCTACAACAATGAAACTAATTCAAAAGGCCTCTTTTAAATTCTATTCTGTATCAAATACAAAAATATTGTAGAGTTATTATACTAATTAAAATTTACATTAATAGCATAAAATACCGAGTGGTGCTCTTTTGTATTTTAACAACCCCCTGTCAAGGCCGCTGTCGCTTTTTTACAGTAACCGGTAGTTTTTAAGGGCAGTATTCAATAATGCGTTTTATGTTTTGCTTACTATTTATCAATTATAAAATAGACTACTAGAATATTACACGGTATCAGTAATATTCACTCACTCAAATATGTTAGCTTCGAAATTTAAACGTTGTAAAAAAGCATTTTAAGTGAAATTTACGTGAAAAATAATTCAATTAATAAAAAAGTACTTCTACACTTTTATCTATGTTATGTTAAAAATATTAGTGTGTACTTTATAATTCGTTTATTTAAGTGTTTTAGATCAGGTTTTTAAATCAATATGAAAACCCATTAACTCAATTATATTTATTTTTGTGCGATAAGATTGCCGTTGTTGATATGAAAATTTATGTATAATACCAATTCATGCTGTTTTATAACCATTTCTAATATTAATAACTAATAACTTGTCTTTATTTGCGTAACATGTAATATTCTAATCGTATCTGGTTACACTCATTGTGCGCAGATTAATATCATTCGATTCTTGACAAGCATTTGCGTCTGACGGCATGGCATAAGAAAAGAAGTGATTTTAATTATTTAACAAACAAAAAATGTTTATTTTTCTACAAAGCAAAACAGGTGATGCGTCTTTTCCATTATAGATTGCAAATGAGTCGTTTCTACTGGAAAATTGGTAATTAAGTTTCAAGCAAAGCAATGGTAAATAAGTAATAAGTTTGCGTCAAACGGATTGAAAAGGAAACCTTTAGAAAAAGACTTATATATTGCCGATGAAATGCAAAAGGTAGGAAGAAACCAGACATGCAGGGAATACCAGTCTAAGATGTGAAAAATCAAATGCCTACAGACATCACTGGTCGTCCATTATCTTTTACTTTTAAGTTTGAAATAGCAAGTTTAATAACTTTCTAATTTATTAAAGAGCGTTGAAATTAAATCTAATAGGCATGATATCATCACTTATACCAATTCTATGCCTTCGTAACCTCGATATCGTATTGCACTTAGCAGCAATGAAAATATGCATGGCCTTCAATGACAAGATTTTACCAAATTTACCTTCAAAGCGACTTAGCTGACGTCGGTAAGGTTGTAGAACGAAAATTCAAGTGAACAAACGCTTGTCCAACAACCCGTTCTAACTTACTTCAATAAGATTTTACACATTTATTATTGAATAAGATAAATTTAAATGATAGGATGTGTTCCTCAAAACGAAGACCATCTCAATAGCATTAATTCTTATCTAACTCATGAGTTTTCTTATGAAGTATTTTAGAAAGCGAAGGTAATTACAATTCCAACGTTAAAATTTTGTTTTTTTTGAAATATTCGCTAAAACAGCAACACCAGATAGATGCTCCTTTAATGTATTATTAATAATCACGTTTGAATATGCAAGTTATAAATAACAAAGGTTCATTTTCACTTAATAATCTCATTTCCAAAGTCTTCTGTCCAGAGCTTATGAATTTGTAGTTGGGTCGGTAAAACTTAAGGGAGAAGGCGAAGAGAACATTATTAGAGAAAATAATAATAATAATAATAATAATAATAATAATAATTAACAGTAACTAAAATCAAAAATTTGTCCATTGTCAATATGCTAGGTAGGGTCGCATTTTAAGATTAAAACTAATAAACTGAAGATTTTGGAAGAAACTGATTACTTGGCCCTCTGAAGTAAAGACCTTATTTCTATCCAACCTTTCCCAATTGGAATTGGCAGATCTTAAGTAAATCATGAATTGAACTTTCAAGAAATCAGAAAAACAAAATTAAGAACTACAAGTTTCGAGGAATTAACTATAAAAGCATGCACTTTCAAATAGTTCAATACAGCCGTAATTCTTGCTGTTAGATAAGGATATTTTGTAGTCGCGCGCCCTCTTCAATTAAAACGGTGATTATATTAGATATAGATGACTCAATTTTAATTGAATATTTTACCGCTTTTCAAAAAATGTTCCATTTATAATGGGGAAGCATAATTAAAGAATTATGCTCAACAGACAGAAGTAATTGGAAATGAAAAGGCTTTGCCTTTGTAGTAGAGCATATCGCTTTTTCACTCAAATACCAGGTAAAATTATTGAATAGTTACACTGATAGTATTTGAAGGTTAACGCATCAGCATCACAATTAAAACTGGCTTACGAAGAGTGAGTACAGTAATGAAATATTTCCTTAACAAATACCACTCTCTTTAAAGATTGTCGAAATGAAAGTGAACTTTAAACAAAAAGAAACCGCTCAATATCAGCAGGATGTACAGGCGACGGGTGGAAAATCCTACCATGTAATGTCACAGGCTTCAAAGCGCACCCACTCATTCAATTAAAGCCACCATTATTCTTCCTTTATCAATTCCCCTTGATTGCAATACAGAATCTACGCGGAAGTAACTGGAAATTGAAGGATCAGAAAAATTTATATAAATAATTTTTGATGAAAATGAATTCAATGCTTTTCTTTTTTAAAAATGTAAGCGCTGAGTAGATTAAATACAACGTACAACCAACAATAAAAAAGCAAAATACTTGCATACACCGAGAAGTAATTTAAAATAAAATTAGCTTATGTTTAATTTACAAAAAACTGGTTTCTAATGCATTTACCACAATTAATATACAATGTAAACTCGCCTTAAACTATAAATAGGAAGTGGGGAATTAGTATGTAGAGAATATGCTACAGTTTTTTAATAATACCATATTAGGTCAAAAAAATTTTAGATGAGTGGGACACTATTAAAAAATAAAACCCAAACATTCGATACTTATTGCATTGGCAAAGATAATTCTCTCATATATTATGCTACTACAAGGTTACATCCATTGATATTATTCAAAATCTAAAATCATAACTTATATACATGAATTCCCTTCTCGGAATTCCTTGACGTATGGGACCAGAAGAAAAAGTATCGTTTTTCTCTAAAATGTACTCTTCTCGAAATTATTATCTGAATAATGAAGCCATGTGTGTGTGTGTGAGTGTGTGTGNGTTAATACTTAATAAATACCGGTGGTCGGCAATTAGTTATAAAGGCCGTTCGTTATAAAATAATATGACGGCGGCCTTGTTTTTGTTGTCAAACAGTTGCCGTTTGAAATGGAATATATTAATTCAAAAAGGGAAATAAATTATTAGTTAGAAAGGGGTTTATGAACTCAAAGAACAATGAACGAAGCGGTTAATAATTTCTTTTAAGTAATTCTAAATCTTAAACTTATAGGTACGACAGATGAATAATTTTAAAATTAATATATTAAATTAAGAACCATACTATAAGCGTTCAGAAAATGTATCGTTTATACCTTTGAACACGATCTGATTTTTCATAATATGAGGGTACACTATCTTGGACTTGACCATTATTATAATTAAAGATGTTCTGAGCTGGACGTAAATTTGGGGTATAAAATACAATGCGTGACTTTGAAGAGGAATGAGACTATATCCTAAATTAACAAATTCATTTGCAACAACCAAATAAGTGCTCGAATGTGGGCAGGACTCACCAAAAATATTAGAACTCTGACTCAAATTCGGAATCATGTCATTTTAGACCAATGTGAAGCTTGCAATAAGCACTTAATAACTCATTTGCTTAATGTTTAGTTTTAAATAATGTACCTTAGATAAGCTACACATATCTTCAGAAATAAAATACAAAGCTTTGGCGCAACATCTTGTAAAATAATGCGAGGGCACACATTGAAATAAGTAGAAAAATCCCTTGATAATAAGAAATAGATATGTCACCAAAACTTCTAAGCTATTGCTTAATTAGAATTTGGAATAATTCGATTTAGTTACACTTATTATTTTGTGTTTGTTAAGTTAAATCTTATACTTCTCATTTTAGTTTCTTTTTCAATAAGTTACGAAATTTGGCTATTGACATCCGACAGCCAATGTGCAACACAAGTCCACGCATGCATTATATACAGGCTTCTCCATGGGGCAGAATTTCGATCCCCACCCTACGATTATTTTCGTGGG
>CABFPE010000530.1:244055-278108 GCA_900660155.1 Hofstenia miamia | reverse complement strand
ATATATATATATATATATATATACTCGTGAACTAACAATAAACTACAAACAAAGAAAAAATAATGCAATTATAATGAGCAAATCAATAACCACACACATTTTATTCATCCTCACTGTCTCCTGACAAATCAGCAAGATTCACAGTACTTTCACTTTCAATAATTCGTCGTTTACTAACTTGCTAATATTTTTCCGGTATTTTAAGAAATGCCTTAAATACAAACAGCTTTTAACTTTGTTAGGGAGAACCATCTTTCTCATTTTGTTAGCAATCATCTGACATTGCAGATGATTTATATAGGAATCGGATTTGTTAATAAAAAATTACAATCATGAGTGCAGGTGAAACGTATAGGCAGGTTTCCTGTACCTTGTTGAAAAGCTATCATAAAAATTGGTAAGTGACGGGGTGGAATTGCGATGTTTACAATTCCAAGTAATTGTTTTAGTGGAAAAATACTTTCATTCGCAAGAAGAATATATAGCGAAATTGTATTGAACAATACGTCAAATAAGGAAGATTTAATGTAGAGTGGTATGTAGCTGAATCAAAAATAATAGATCACAGAAAACACTATGACAAATTAATGTCCTGGCATTTGATTGGAAACACAAAAAAATTTTAGTAATTGTAAAATATATTAAAGTTTATGGAGGTCTTAATTCCTTGTAATCTATTACTGAATATGTAAAACACAGAAGTATCATTCATGGAGGATGGAAAACAGAATATTTTTTGCAAAACATGTATATTACACATTTTTAGAAGCATCACCGAAGTTTAATTTCCGGAATCTTCAGTGTATTACGTTTTCAGAATCACCAAAAATAAATCAAAATTGTGAAGTTAAAGGGCATATTCCCTCAGCTAGCCTTGTCAATCGAGTAGTTATTTCAAATAAAAACTTTGTGGGTAATTAATCTCATTTCTTAGGTTCTAAATCTACTATTTACATAAATTAACAATTTATATCATAAACTTACAAAAATTCAATTTAATTTAAGAAATACCATACAAATATGATATTTTTTACGAATGTTTGCTTGATGTAGATCTATCAAAGTATTCATCTTTGATTTAAAATTCGATCAGACTCTTCGTAGGATTTACTATGTGACTACTTATTATACGTATACAGACCTAATTTGAATCAGTAGAATAAAAATATTTGATAGATTGAGACCTCTACAAGCTTATTCATTTCTGAACCTGCCCGATTTTTTTCTCAGTGAATCAATCTATACTTTTACTCACTTGCATTTGAAATAAATTCTTCACGCCCAATTTATATTTGCAAGCTATGCTGAATATATGAGCGAAAATATTCTCATTTCGATATGGAATGTTTTCATTTTGATCTTAAAACAGCATGACCGTGTTACAACTGACTGTCTTCATAGCTCTTTAAGAAAATGCTTCCTATAATTTCTAGAAAGAAAGTCAAACACGAAGAGTTGCCTTTGTTTTTAAATATATAATGACTTACAACACTAGAGAAGTTTTTACAAATTAACTTGTCGGGTTTCACAGCAAAGCAGGGATTTTCTTTTAAGAAGTACTAAATAAAAAGAATGCTAAATGTAAAGCTTTGACGCGTTCTTAATTATTTGTAAAAACTCTTCAATTAATTACTCTTGGATTTATAAATTCCTTTTTAGTAAAACAAATTGAAGTTTTTGAGTAAAACTAAACGTGTTTTTGTAAGAATGTGTTTCGATTTCCTTTGTAGTAGAGGGAAAAATATGGAATCTGGAAATGTATCAAAACTACAATGTAATTCTAATTCGCAATCAAAGAGTTTTCCGTTCGCACACCAAAGTGAATGTGTGGCTTTAGGATTCTGTGACATAAATAGGAATTCGTTTACATTAATTGTTAGTAATCAATTTAATCTTGGCTGGGGCGGATATGTGCCTAAAATATATGGGATAAATTTTTACTCATATTGTGCATGTTGTGAAACATTACACATTGTTTTTGTAACTCTTTTACATATTGAAATAACTAACAAATGAAAATGTCTAGCTATACACCTATAATGTAGGGAGAGATAGCTTGTCGCAATTGGATTTAGGTATGTAAAAAATTTCCAATGTGGGTCTAAAATGCGCCTGAGTCACATTATCTATGTGTTTTAGTCATATGGATATGGTGGCGTCGAACTTCAGAATTGAGGCCCACTTCAAATCCGGGCTGAAGCTCAACTCCAATCCTAAGCATCCCAAGTCAATTCTCAAGTAGTTTAAATGCAATAAAATACTTAATCAAAATGATAATGGCGACCAAAGCCCAGTCAAATTGAAAAGCTAAAACAAACCAAGCACAGTCGGGCGGACCACGCTCAATTTTACAGAAATTCACCAAATTTGTAATGGATATTTATTATTTCCAAAGGTTTATGAATATTTCATCGATGTAAAAAAAGCTGGCTATTCATATAACTATTATATTTAGGAACTATTGATTTCTTAAACTGTTTTTAGCACCAAAGAAAATCATTTGAATTAAATGATATCAGCATCAAGATATTATGGAGACCTATGTAGCATTTTGCTAGTCTACCGTTTTTGCTATATGTTCAACCCAAAAAATAATTTATTAGTTAACGTTAGTCTGAAATGTATTTGTCATTTATCCTTACATGCCAATCAAAAACTTTGTTTATTTTCAGTTTGAAATGAATTCACTATTTTATGCTTTTCTTAGACATCTTATAGGAATGCTAGCAAAATATAAGATTTGGTCATAATCTTAGAAGCCTATAAGAAATCATGAACCTCCATCATGATATTGCCTGGCAGCGACATCAGCTTTCGAATTTTTTACTTTCTCGACCATTACTGATTTAAGAGTTGCAATAAATAAATGGATTGTGATAATGAAATCAATCTTTTTATGAATTCTAGCGGGAATCGAGTAAATGTTAATCAGAATACTAAGAAAGCGTTAAGGGAAATCTGTATTAATTATAAACAAAGAATAAATTCACTGCTTCCCCCCAATTGCTCACACAATTTATCAAAAATAATTATTGACAATATGGAAGGTAGCAGTTGGTGATGATGCAAAATATATAATTATTGCTTAAATTTCTTAAAAACCGCTTAATAATATTCAATTGTGGACTCATGATTTTATAATCTGACTCTAAATTTATATAAAATTACTAAAATATATACAGGCATGGCCTTAGGATTTTTACAACAGATGGGGAAAAGACAATTTTCAATTTTCTTTGGAAAATATTTAAAATAAAATAGCAATTTAAAAAATAACGAAATTTTAATGTGTAGCTCTCACTTAATTAACCATCTCTTTTAAGATAATTTTGGGGAATTACTAAAGCAGTACTCACAAACTGCTTTTTACAACAAATTTGATATTATTTTATAAGACAGAATAATGCTGTTAAATAGCAAGTTTAGTTTGAAGACTTGGCAAAAACTCATCTCTGATTATCTCTTTTCTATACCAAGAAGAAATTTGCTCGTCAACAATACTTTATAAAATGGACTCCGTTTAAATGTTTAATTAGAAGATTTTACACAACAGTAATCTTTATGCTATAATTAAGACCGACATCAAAAGTTTTGGAAATGTAAAGACTCTTTAGAAAAAATTTTAAAATCTTCGAAAAGGGGGAGCACTAACCTCGGGATGCCTCTTCTCGAAAGCCGCACTTGAATATATGAGGCGCGACGCAAAGTAGACATGCTTAAGGTCAAAATCAAATTATCGAGAAAATGGCAATAATATGTATGAGCTCCAAAATATGATGATTTTGAACCAGTGCATAATATGTATACTCTGAACTAGATTAACATATTGACAATGATTTTATCATTCGAAGTGGCTTAAGGTGATTTATAAACTGCATTCTTGTGGTGGAGGAGGTAGGTAAATGACGCCATTTTTAAATTGAATACATCAAAATTTAATGGTGTTATTTTCATTCAGTAAACTTGCATGATATTTGTTGTAGAGAAAATATAATTACATATTTAGAATCAGCATTAAATTCTGCATCTGATGATACTAGTAACTCAAATAAATTAATTTTAATTTAAAGCATGTTTTCTTTACGTTGTGCCTCATATAACGATTACAAACTTCTATAAAATAGTAACTTCCTTTACAATTATTTTCAAAATAATACTTCTACAAATAACCAAATTAACAATATTAAAATGTTTTATCGAGGATCGTTAGAAAACTCAAAACATTTCAACAGTCAGCCTATAGGGACACCGGAAAGGATGTTACATTGTATTCTTCGTATTAGCATAATCAAAGTTATAGATTAGCTGGGAAGTGAATAAGAAAAGATGAGAAAAAATCCACAAATTTGAATTTAATAAAATTGTACTTAATAACATTCGTTTAAATTCAAACAAGAAGACGATTGTAATGGGTGACACATATTTAAATGTCAGCAAGTAAACTAGCAGAAATTAGCAAAGGAAAGTCAATTTGATTGATTGTATGACATAAACTGAATAATGATAAAAGAAAACACTTCCTCTCACAGTTCTTTTGAAACTATTTAATTAAAACGGATCACCTATTATTAAAGAAAAAACATGGAAAATTTGTTACCGTACCAAATTAGTAAATAATTAAATGTAATATGTAAACTTCTAACCTGAATTGCTCTTAATGCTTGCAATGCATATTCGGAGCGACTTCCGGGGAGAGTTCCTTCGGACCGCACTGAATGAAGTCCACCGTCGAGTGAAGCAGCACCCCGAAGAAGCATAAACTCTGAAACTGAAAGCTCGCGTGATTGCCGCTTTAATTTATCAGCAGTTTCACATGCATCCTCAAACTCTGGCGGCGGAACGGGAGTGCTAGGCGGTGCATTCTCTTTATTCGAATTCTTTGAATTTTCAGATCTGGGTAAGGTAGAAAAATCATCGGCTGCTGCAAGTTCTTCGTAACTCAATACTACAGGACCCATCATGCTTCTAGAACTAGAAAGATTTAACGAATATCGAGAATTCTTCTGATCAAAATCACTGATTGAGTGACGCGAAGACATTTCGGTAGTGTGCATAGCTGTGGACTTTATGTCCCCAAGAGTGCGTGAGGTTCGCATTTCGCTCCGTGTTGGTGTCTGAGAACCAGTGCGTGGTACCCAAATTTGCTCACCAGATTTAGACTTTACAGTAGGTTTCGATAGATCAACTCTGGGCTGCCACACATCTTCTTTACTAGGAGCAGGCGGAAAAGGCTGCGTTGATTGTGGTGCAGTAAAGCTACGTGAACGAGGCGGAGGTTGCAAATGTAATTGCTGAAATTTGTTTTCCGATGCGTTGCTTACCAAAGGTGATGGACGCCTAAATAAACCCACAGTAATTGAAAGAGTAAATTTATTTGCGAATATGTCAGTTTTTGTCGCTAGATTCACTTCGTCACAATTAGCCAATAAGAACAGAGGAAATTTTCAATGACTTTAACAGTTGTAATTCGTAAATCAGATGGGCGGTACAGAGTGGTAGACACATTACAATAAATTTATTATCAGACATCGATTTTTAAGCAGTAATTGAACAGCAATCACTTGAGAAGCAATTTTTCAAAATTCTTAGCGGCCGCGGTCGTCCATCCGTTATAGATGGATAAAACTTTCTCATGAAAGTGCGATACATTGGCTTATCAAAAAAGTATGCTTTCAGCAGATGAGTCGCACTTCCGAAAAATACAAAATAATAAACAAGACGCCATTAAAATCAAAATTTGTGATATCTCGAAGGGCTTTTGTGGAAAAAAGAAAAACACTTCACTATCAGGAGATTCGCTTATCGGTCTGCAAAACACTCCCATATGACAGATAACAATATGGGTGCATCGAAGTAATGAAATTCATTGCGGTATAAGAAATTTTCCTAATAAACGTAGAATTATATATTAATCCAATTAGATCAGAAGCTATTGCTAAAGAGCATTAAAGCTAAATGCTAATAATTTGATTAATTTCCACAAGAATTCATCGATGTACGGCATTCACTTCAGATAGTGTAACATTTACGATTTATGGTTCAAATTATGGCAGCTCAACATTTTAGGATGAATTCCAAATGATCTTGTTAGGCTAACAATTTTATGGTCTTGTTGACATTTGTTCTGATGGATTAGCAACTCGAAATTTATTTGTTGGCATGATTGAAAAAAAGTAACCCCAAATAATTTAGGCTTAAAACAAAATTTAAGAATAATGATTTTGCATTCCATATAGATGCATAACGTATAGCACGCATGCAATTACCGTTCCAATTTTCAATATTACATTACATTAGGTACATACTAATATAACTATCATTAATTAATATATAAATTGCGTTTACAATGTAAAACAATTTATTCTTTAGAGCACATATTAAATTTTTACAAAACTGGGGTATATTCAAAGCTGCTATAAAAAGCGTTTTTTATGTTTTTTAAAACAAACAGTTGTTTTTTGAAAAGCATGTTTTATTGTTTTTATGTATGATATTTTCTTCTGATTTTGTAAGTGTACTATTTTGTTTGTATTATTATGCATTAACGTATAAGGGAAATGTATCATATAAATTATAATTCATAAATGAAAGAATAACTAAATTCTTAAATCTACAAATGTTATAGTAGCAGTTATTTAACTGTCATACAGGCCTTCTCAATACCCAAAGATGATCGCAATTTGCCGTATGTTGCGCTCAAAGTTGAAAAATGGCACTCCAACTAAATCTAAGACGGAATACAGTCCATTAGTTAATTTGCAGAGTTTTTATTGAAATCAAATCGGGCACATTTTTTCAACAAGTAGTCAGTTTGACTAATTTGTAGTCAGCTCCAAACAAAGTTTTAAAATATGTAAAAAAGTTGAAGCCAACATTATTGCTTGATTCACATGATGCACCAAAGGTATTTTGGTATAATGAAAGAGTGATTTCACCCAATTTCAAGTGCGTCACTCAAGAAGCAGTCATCCTTCGCATATTGTCCAGTAATTTTGAAAAAGGGGTTAAAAATTCCAAAATCTCCAATGACAATCTCTTGTTAAATTGTAAGTTATTCACTGTGTTAAGAGGACATTGACAATAATTATGTATATTGTAATCTAACGTTCTTTAATGCTGAAACCTTGGTAATGAAGACCCAGTTTCATCATTTATTTCGTACAACCTAACCACAAATTGCATTTCTCTTGAATCAAATTATGCCTACAACCTACAGTGCAATATCCTATTTTTAAATGTTTAATTAATTGTTAATTCAGTTTCAATTAACTAGTAAAAGCAAATTAACGGCTTGAAACAAAATCTGACATCAAGTAGTCAGGTTCCCTCAATTCACATTTGGTTGTCCAGCAAATATAACGATTTGTGTTTTATGATCTGTTTAAAAGTTTTTTCATCTACCTGTTTTAAAACATGTAGCCCTGGTTATAGTAGTACCAAATTCAAACACACGTACAATATTTTTGATTAGCAAACAACATCTAAAGCAGGATTAACAACGTTATGAAAATTGTGATACTAATTTCAAACATAATTTGCAGTAAGTTAGCAAATTACTACTTGGGCAAAAACTGATTTTCTCATATTAATCTAGCGTCCATTATAAAGGACAAACCGTTTTTCCATTAGCAAATTTGAGAATCTTGAAGCATGGACAGGTCAATTGCTTTAATCCAATGTTGGAAACCAGTAAAAACGCATATTGCTATGGCTGAAGTTGTTGAAAATATTAACAAGTTTTCTTTGAAAATTTCGAATTTTGAAAAATATTAAAATTATCTCAATAGTTAGTGTTCATGTATTTATAAACTTTGAGCTCATGGAAGCAACAAAGAACTTGAGTGTTTCTTGATATGTACAACCAAACCCAATGAAGCATACCCTCCGCAAAGTCGCGAGGATGAAAGCTCATTCGACCCAACGGCACGCCGCGGTGCGACAGAGCCAGGAAATTGTCCTCTATCACGTGGTGCTTTCAGATTGAGCATAGCGTTAATAGTTTTTGAGCTATAAGCGTTTAAAATTTTTTTTACAATCATGAAAAATTTTCGAAATCCCAAGGCAATTTAATGTTAAAATAGACAGCAGCCAATAAATTAAATTATTGCAATATACTACTAGAAAATTTATATTGCAAGAGCTTGGTATTAACAATTATATAACTATCAACAAAATTAGAAATAAATATATTCCTGCATTTCTAAGGAATTCTTCAAATTATAGTTAAAAGTACAATACCTACAAACTAAATACACTTGCTAGCTTCATCATTTCACTATCTCGCTCGCTAACATCTAAATTTAGTTCGTTTATTTCCTCATGACAAATTCAACGTCAATGACGTGTGTTAGCTTTCTATTTATAAGCAGAAACACGACGCATGTATCCAACCATTATGTAGGAAGTCTGCAAATGGTCAGAAGAATAAATTATTGTCTAACGTTGAAGCAGAAATCTGTCAAAATATATGCAGCGGGAAGACAAGTGAACACATGTCTAAATTCAAAAACAATTTGCATAGAATAGCAACAAACGTTCTACAAATATGTTACTTTATAAACAGGCAACAGACATTTCATTTTCTGTTTATATTCAATAAATGAATATTTCTAGAAAATATAACATTAAATAAATACCATGAAGCATGCTGCGGTATTAGGGAGTGGCTAAAGGGGGTAATCCTTAATGTCAACAATTTGCAAACTTGCAGATAATGTATATCAATATTGTTATAAAAATGCATACTTAGCGATTGCTTAGAAAATGAAAAAAATTTCTACTGCAAATATACTCCCATTTTCCTTGAATAAGTGGCGACATGTTTATAGTAAATAAATGAACTTAAATAGAAAAAGAGAGAAAATTGAAAACAATTACGAATAAATTAGGCAAGCACGTAGGTGTGACGAAATGTAATGGTAAAAAAGATTTTCTGGTCATTACAGAGACATAATATTGTGAATTGTAGAGACGTGACTTGCGCTTCGAAATTATAAAAATTGAAGATATAAAGGGTATTTAGCGATGACTACGCATGTTGTAATTTTGATATAAATTTTGTCATTGAAATATTTTCAATGTCAACATCTAAATCATTCATACAACAAATTGTGAAAATACTGAATTTTTGGCACGTAATTTGAATGGTTGCTATATTTTATATACCATGCATATTTATGGAACAATTTTAGTTAATCAGTACAAAAATAAATAGCCATGAATTGCATCTCAACGCTATAAATTCCTTAGATAATTTTGGACGAAAAATCTTGTGCGTAGATGTATAGCGGAATAACAAGCTATCATTGAGGAAAATACACATTTTAACATTTTTCAAAGTTAAGTTGAATGTTTGTCTTTCACAGTAAATTTATTATAGGTGCAGCAGGCCTCAGATATACAAAAAATTAAAAAGTGGATATTAAAAACCAAAGATTAGACTTTGCACAAAATTCAATTTCATTAAAAAAAATCATGAACTTCTCAGATGGCCTTTGACAAAAATGCTTCTAAATGAACTTACAAAAGAAACTTTATTCAATTTTTTCAAATACTTTCGCCCAAGCCCGGCCCCTGGTTGTGATCATACGAGGATTTGTGAGGACAGTTGTTTACTCCAAAACGATTTTTCCCAGTTTATACCAGGAAGCAACAGAAAGGGAATTTTTCGGTCAACACACAATCTTGCAAATTCCTCTGATCACAAGCTCACACAACTGTCAAATACATTTATAATATGCTTGAGTGCCATTGACGCATCTTTAAACACTTGTTATTAATATGTGTATAGTGTAAATCTGATAGCCAACTGAAAACCGAATTCTTTCAAGAACGTCAGTTAAAGGATTAATATGTTACCGCAATTAAATTAAAAAGATATTGATCGTTAACGCTTTAATAGCTATAGTGTATATAAATTGAGAACGCACCAGACCAAAAAGCCGACTGTGAATCACGGCCAAATTCACAATAAAGAAAATATATTCGAAATATTTGTCTACAAAAGTCAGTAGAAATCTATGAAAAAAATGATTACGTAAAAAAATTAGCTGGTACAAAATTAAGTGTAGTAAAAATTAATTACAATGACTCCACTTCAGGCTTTCCAAGTTGATTTTTTGGTTTAAAAATAAAGTTTTTCATGAAAAATTTTAAAAAAATTAGGAATTCAAGTGGCAAAATGCACTTTAATAACAATCTTTGCGATATTTTGCAGTGATTTGCCACGTAGTTGAACACTAAACTTGATCAAAATTGAAATGCACCCTCTCATCAGAAACTTCTGAATACGCTCCAGGATACAATTAAAAGTTACGAAACATATTCTAGCAAACAATAGATACTAATAACTAACGATTTTCCAAAGAGAAAAAATTCATCGAATGGAAATTTATTGCAAATAATTGATTCCAATTAATGCATCGCAGAGATTTGCAATGAATTGGTTGGAAAACACTAGATTAAAATATATCATATAATAGAAAGTAAGTCATTTTGCGATGAAATGCTTGGAAAACAATTTAAGAATCTGTTAACTATCAAATAAGTAATTGCAATTGCGTTTTTCAATCAATCAATCGAATTGATATATTCTGCAATCAATTAATTGGAATTATTATTCAATTAATTAGTTTTTCATTACCCTCCTACAGAATACAGCTGACAAGGACGTCTACGAATAACTAACGTGTACAACAAGATGTACTCGATTTGGCAAATTTTCTCGTGACCAACTCCTTTTTCATGTATTTGAGATAAGTCACCCTTCATAAAGGTTAAAGCAAAAGTAATGGTTTGAAAAATTATATAATCATAAAAAAACTAAGTGTTTCAATACAACTTAACAAATTGGAAAATCACTTATAAAAAATGTAGTACGTCCTTTGCTTTCACATAAAAAGATATCATCGTTTCAAAGTTATAAAAAAATTAGGTCTAATGAGCTTTTAAGTAACATCAGTGAGACCACTTTAAATGTCAAGGATTTCCAAAAAATTCCTCAAAAGTTGTAGTCAAAGCAAAAGAGTTGAAAACACGACCAAAATTAATGATTGAAGAGATATGTTAGTACAAATGAATTCTGCAAGTCACGCGAATACAGGATATGAAATTTAGTATTTACACAAAGATACAGAAAACGCGAAAAGTTCATGTATATCCTGAGGTAGGCTGAGATGTTGTTAATAATTGCAGCAATCGATCACCCACTATCAGCATGGAATATACTACACAATGCCTGCACTAGTAGAATTTAAACCAAAAATTTGGAAAATTTAAATTTTTGTAAAAATTGTACTAAATACAATATGAAAAGCGTCAGCCGGGCCCATTTTAAAAAGATGCTAATTTCAATGATGCTTCAATTAAATTTTAGGGTATTACTTGCTCAGTCATTCTGCATACTACAAGTCAAGATTTCACTATATTATAAATTAATTGTTACTATAGTTTCAATTACTCAAAATTGTGGTTTACAAATATGATAAATTCTTTACGCTTATATAGAGTCAGTGCCTATGCTAAAAATGTGGGCAATTAATTGGTTTCCTCTTAAAATGTTAGCCTTAAACTGAAACTCTTTTTTAGATTAACGTTAGGAAACAACGCGTTATAAATATAGGACGCATTGTTAAACAAAAACGCCTTCCATGATAATTTTAATAAAGATCTATAGATAACCGTTCCTTGCCGCCATCATAAAGGAAGCAATAACTGAAATCATAATTTCGATTTTCTAGTAATACATATACATATTTACGACGACTGGATCAAGATGCTCTTGTCGTTTTTCAAGAACTCAGACGAATGAAGATGTTAATGCTACTCAATTAGATCCGCAAACAACTTTTTAAAAACCGCACCGAACACACGCCTATGATTATTCTAATGAAAACTTCAATAATTCTCTTAATTAATAACGCTGTTAAATAAATGCCTAATTAAATGTTTCATTTTTATGCGCAAAATAAATTTCTCCATTTATTCCACGAATAATTCGCGTCACAGTCCCATTTATCCTGATTGTTGACCCATTTTGGTTTGTAATCATGTCGATTTTGGGTGAAATATTTCTAAATGAGATTAGATAAATATTGATTTCTTATCAATTTTACGGACACCTACATTAGGGTAAATATACTAAATTAAAAATCGAAACGCGATTTCTTTCATTTAACAGGCCATATGTCATATTACGTCATCTTCATAAAACAGAATGTAAAACTTTAAACGATTAACATTAGAGGTGCTTCAGTTCAGTCAATGAATGCATTTCAAATTCCAATCGTGAAACAGTTTTAGAAAGGATGTAGATAGATAGGAGTGAAAATTCTTACATGCTCGGCGTAATAGCAAGGCTGAATAAGCACAATGCACAGATGACAGTGCCAGATTTTAGTACGTGTGGCGGAGCGTACGCCTCTAGTGGAAATAGTCATTTAAACCAATTAGTCAGTGTAAGAAATTCACAACGTAAATAAATGTGACATCCCATTTTGGTTCCATTCAGAAAAAATATTTAAGAGAGCAGAAGAGGAAGTGACGGAGTCAAATCATGCGGCCACCGCCTTTTTTAACCGTCGCTACCGGGATTTCCTACTGATTAAGAAAGTTTTCAATTAAAAAGTATTGCCTGTAGTTATCCAATTGGAACAGGCAATTGTTTGTCATTTACTGATTCCGAGTATAAATTACTATTCTCCTATCAGTGGTTCGAATTTTATTGCCGCAGAGGTAATTCGTAATGAATAAACTAGCACCGAATTTTCTATACATGTTTGCCTTAAAAATTGAAAAATATTTACTCAAAATGCAATCTAATCTTAAAGGCTAACATTTAATAATTTATTTCGGCTTTTGCATGTACACCTCGAAAATTGGAAAAAACTAATCGCGCTTTTAGAAAAATTCATTTTGCCGTCTCAAAAACTTTTTTAAAAGTTTTTTTTGGCCATTTATGTATTTTATTTGAAGTCACATTCTCGGACACCTGGTGTAATAATAACGAAACAGAGTATCACTGGAATACTCGAACTCTGATAAAATTTCTCTTGAATAAATATTTTTGAATACATTTATCGATGTTTTGATTTTAAAACATTAATAATTGCTGATCTATGAGGCAAAAAGTGAATGCTAATCGATTAAAAATATTAATCATCAAGAGCATCTCTCTCTCTCTCTCTCTCTCTCTCTCTCTCTCTCAACATTAAATTGCCAGGATTTTTTTATGATTTTAACTACTTATAGCTCAAAAACTCAAAAAATGTCTAAAATAGGATAGAGGTGGGTGCCCCCTTTCAATTTCCCTCTTAATCAGCGACCCGGCACTGTTCAAATGAGGCTTGGAAATTCTTTGAAAATGTGGAAAACGGTTTGTGCTTCCATTATGAACATTATTGTGCACTAAACATATTGGTAAGAAGTACTTACAATGGCGAGTAGGGCGGCTGGCGGGCAACACCAGTAGTGGTGTAGCGGCGAAGGTTAAACTCAGCGACCCCTTTACCTGGAGCGCGGTAACCATTGGCAGACATGGTGCTGAACGACTGCGAATAGGGGGAGCGAATTCTGGGAGGAATATCAGCGCGAAATGGGCTAAAAACGATTGATAAGCAAAACGCAGATAAATTAAATATTTAAAAATGTCCACACTCCAACTGCCATGAACTCTTGTTTGACAATTTGGACACATTTTAATTTGAGTGTAATGAAAGAAACGTGAAGCGTTATCTTTTCTTTATTAACTGAAATAACACTTTCCATTCGATTAACTCAAATACATAAAATGGACAGGGGTTTACTTGCAAAACAAGTTAAAAAACAATGCGAATACACCAACAGATCAATTCTCCAGCGCGATATGTATGAACGATAAATCGAAAATTGATCGGTTTTTGAAATTTAGTTTTCGATTTTCCGATTTCTAGGTATTATTGCTCAACATTATTGCATTACCATGTGCCGTTTTAAACCTTATCCTAAACTAGTTTAATTGTCAACAGTTTGCTAACTTTTTGATTAATAACAGTGGCGCACGCCCATCCGTCATGTTTTCAACTTCGATTTTGATTGTTTAAATACAAACGATTGCAAAAAAAATTAAAAAATATTTAAAATGAAGCCTGGTCAGATGCTTTTTCAGGATATATCTTTTGAAAATTTTTAAGATTTGGTTACTGAAGTTGATGAAAACTGAGATGTACCGCTCAGTCAGAAAATCCTGTGTACACCCCTGAATAATAACTATAGTAAGCAAAATGTCCCTATTTTTAAATATTTATATATACTTGGAAGAAAGGAATTAAAAAATAGCGGTTAATATTCTACACAATGAGAAATTGATAAAAATCGATAATCGAATCGAAAATCGCTTTACAAGTCCTAATTGAATAATAAATCCAAGAAATTTTAAAAATTCAACAATCGCCCACATTTACCCTACAAGAAATACAACTAGCGGTTGAATTTTTGTGTTGTCACGAATGTTTACAGCTAATTCGCAACCAAAATTTAATGACTGATGGAAATTGAGTGTGACGGATTGGCACTACCTAGTAATAATAATAATTTAAAACTCAATCAATTAATCGCTTTAACTAGGAAAATGATTGTTCTTAGGCTTGTCTAAACTGACTGTTTATAACAAATTTTAATAGTCAACAATGGGTTTGACTGTGACATTCCTGCTGTTGGTGGTCTAAATAGATTACTTTTGCATGGCACACATCAATAACATGTTGAGTTAAAAAATGATTTTGATTAATATTAGTGCATCCGGATGAGTTTTCAGACATGTTGTAGTTGGTAAGTTTCAATAAAATTGATAAACAGATTTGAATATTTATTTCAGAACTTGTTTTCCAATAAACCTGGTTTAGACAGTAACATAAGGTACCCGATTTTGGGTTTCAGGCCGGGCTCGAGCATCAAATTGTCGGTTCGGGTACAATGTTCAAAAGCTACTAGTTGATTTGAGAAAGATTGAAGCCGTTGAGTAATACCAACGAATTGCTGTTTACCTCATCCGAAGTAAACTTTTCGGGTCGGTTTTCGGTCGACATTTTCACCTCTAACCTGTTTTCAGAGTTCAAATTAATCTGCTAAAATATTGAAAAGCAACACCTATTCTTAAGTGATTTATAAATTAAAACTGTGGAATTGACTACTCCCCTCTTAGATAAATTGTTGTGTCCTCTAAGTGAAACGAACGCATGCTCTAGTTTTGTAAAGTGTTGACGAGAGACAAATCGTATCAACTGAAATGAAACAACTTCTAACAAATGTGTTTGACATAGTTCGTCGCAAAGAGCTGCATTATTGGAATGTAATCTGAATTCAACGATTAAAAAGAACATTATTAATTGAAATTGAAAAAATAGGTATTTGATGCTAGTCTTAAATGATGTGAATTTACTTTGGAGATGGGTGATATGGGCCACAGAGAAAACTTAACATCGTTTAATTCCTTCAAGCAAGAAAAGAAATCTCATCAATATTTTACATAAAGGTTACACAACTAAAACGCAATACTACACAAAATTTCATATATATAATAAGTTTAATATTTCATTTAGAAAACATGACAGCACTCCCGGCTAATGCCAAACTCAGGCGAAGTATTTTATGACTATGCTGACATTTAAAAGCAAACATCAGGGCCAATATTTAATAGCTATTGAAATAATGCTCAACAATTGCTATTTGCTATTAAATGTAAAGTTTGCACTGTTAGACAGAGAAAATCGGTAAATAACATCCGTGTAAAAATATTACAGACAAGGCTCCATTAAAAAACGATTGCTTTTAATTCTTAGTTAAAAAATGTAGTAGCAAGATAAGGAGGTCAAGATTCTATTCAATTTTAAAAGTAATGTTTCTAAAAACACTAGTTATCTCCCTAGCAAGGAATACGTAAAATCTTATAAAGTAACTGAGATATAGATTGTAAACCAAGTTTCTCAAGAACCAAATCAAACATCACTTCCTTTGTGATCTAGGAATTCTGTGATATGATATTACATCTTCATACCCAAACGGAGAGACAATTATTAACCTAGCTTTGAAAATAAATCTTGCTTCAGATGGTTAAGGTTAGTATAAATTCTGGTCTTAAAATAAGTATATCATATCATTCAGGAATCAGGAATTTAACTTGGAAAGAAAATATGCGTCCAGTGATCTGTGATCAAGTCAATGACAATTTCCAATAAAATATGCAATGACTTTATGCATGAATACTATATAATAAAACATGGATTTTGAAAGAATTGCATTGTGTTAGTAAGAAAATAGACCATTATTATATAAACAATGGCTTTCTACAGTTTTATAAGTTGATTCAAATAATTGTTCTCTATTCCAAAATACCAATTGAAAAATTGTGATGTGAACTTAAACCAGTATGGCGTATAGAGTACCCTATAAAATTTATACAGATGAGACAGCGGATAAATAAATAACTATAAAACTAATATTAAAGTTGGAAATGCAGTCAAAGGAATAAACAAATGTCTGGTATACTAAACAAAACTTTATTAATTTTCTGATAAACACTATCAATGTTGCAAAATATTCCGCGAATAGAACTGACTAATAGCATCTGGCAGAAATCAGCAGACAATTCAGGTGATGTGTTTGACAGTGCATTGATAATTTGTAAACTGAAAACAAATGCAAAATAAAATTTACAAATAATGCCTAATTTACTACATAATGAAAATAGTTTAAGCTCAATTATATTTTATAAATTAACGAGCAGAGAGGGGAAATCTCATGTGATAGATGATAGCACTGCTTAGCCAAATCTAACTTCCAACTAAACACCAAAATTTTTTCATTCTCAAATTTCCACTCATTTTGTGAGTTGTAATAACAACTCCATTTCTATTTCAATAAACCGATATTTGCGAGAAATGTCAGTGACCGCACTTATTTAATAAAATTGCATCTGTCAAAAGTGGAGAATTTGATGAAAATTTACAATGCATACCAATCACATAAATAAACTCAAATATGCAACCTTAGTAAACGATGCTTTTGGATTAAGAAATACGTGCCTTACTTTCCCATAACTAAGACCGGGGTCACACTTGATTCGTATTCGAGTGTTAAAGAGAAAAATTGAAACGAAGTTTATCGCCGTGACTATCTTTTAATGTTTAATTAACCCTTTCACTGCGTTTCATGAATTTTCAGAAATTCTCAATGGGTCATGTATTATCATGTTTTTGAAGAGTAAAACTTATCGTACAGCTGGCACCATTATTTTATGCACTCTGTGACTATGGTCGAATATCGCAGTAAAAGAAGAAGTTTTTTCAGAGATGTGGACTGAAGTCGAATTTCGCAGTCAGACATAATGTTGGCCGTGTGACTAAAGTCGAATTTCGCAGTGGAAGAGTTAATAGCTATAATATATATATATATAATGAAAGTAAGAGTTGTTGTACTAACATTAATCAAATGGAGGAAATAAATAATTGTGTGAGTGTTGCCTGCGGTTATTGATATTCTAATTCTGTAGCAATATGCCTTCATTAACACTTCACTGATATAACCACTCAATCACCATGACTGGCAGACGGATATTGAAATGCGAAAAACACTTGAACAGCAAGGAAATTGAATGGTTTTATTAAAAATCGAAATTCACAGAAATTGCTACAAAAATTTGGACAATGTAAGTAGGTAATATTCATTGCTGATTTCCTCAAAAAGCAATGTCTAGGATTAAAAAACAGTCCACCAGACTAGAATTTCCATGAATTCTTTTAAATTTACTGCAATCACGCAAAATTGAAGGCAATAGATAATTTGAATAAACCGGCCAAAAATCACTACATTTTTGTCATTACATATCTGCAGAAAAACTCTTCCAATCAAACCCAAGAAGATCAGTAAACTTTATCTTATTCTCTGAACCGACTAATCAATAGGGTTCTGCGGGACCACTCAAGTGCATTGACTTTACTGTTCCCAGTTTCATAGGATGAGGACTAGAATTTCAGTGTGACTGGGGGTTATAAATATAAATAAAGCTACTGGTACTACAGATTTAAGAAAGTCGAATTTCCCCAATAGAAGTCATGCAATGGGACAAAAGAGACAATGGGATCCCCATTTTTGTCAAAATAGAAGTTATGCAATGAGACCAGAGACATTGAGATCTGAAAATTTAATGGGGGTTGGCTCACAAAACCTTACTAGTCAACTATCATATTTCGCACACCTGAACTGATCTATAATTCCAAATTAATTTGCTGTCGCATTTTTTGGACTATATCATGGCCAATCTACTCGGCTCTGTTTTATTATAAGAAAGCATTTATTCAGGCTCACAAACTGATTTAATTAATTTGTTGCATCTACTCAAAGAAACAGCAAAATTTACTGAAACTACTAAATTGTAATATGTAACTTATAATAGGACTGTTTTACGCAAATGTAGATAAAAAATCCTTAACAATTGTGCCCTAGTTATACCATTACATATTCGATCGAAATAGCTCGAGGTTGTTCGAAGTTCAGATGTTTTGTAGTTTGCACACCGGATGCAACACAAAATTGTACTAGAGTGCCTAGAAATTCCGCAATGAGCAATCGTCGAGATAAATTGGTTAACTAACAAGTGACAGTAAATGACACTTCAATCATGATACGCAAAAAGTGCCAGAACAATTGGCGGTCTAATCCACTACTAATATACAATACGAAAACAACGTAATTTCACGAAAAATGCTCCAAAATAGCATTTTAAAAATGCTACCTCAAGCATAAAGCCTGGAAGCATACATCAGGGAAATGCCGCGCAACAAGATAATTACCATCTCCCTTGAAGTTTCCCATACGCACATCAGGGAGATGTTGCTGCTCCCATGTAATCTTCAAAGAAAGCGGTTATCTGCACCTCCATATCAATGGTGCAGCCAATTTCCCAAGATGGCGCAAACATCTGGGAGCCGCTCTCAAGAGCAATTAAATAGATCTCCGCACAACATAATACGGCATAATACGTTATTCAAAACAACACGGTACAATGCATTGCATTCTTTATGCCGAATATTATGTTTTTGCATCTCGATGAAAGAGAATTTTGTGATCTTTTTAAATTTTCTTTGATGGTTAGTCAAAAAATTCAAATTTTACTTTTAATGAAATTGTCAAAAAATATGATCACAACTGCTCTTGACAAAGTTTGAATTTATTTTTTCAAAAAAACACCCCAATGATAATGAGAAATATTTGATGGAAGCAACACTAATTTCTTTGCATACCCGACGACAAAAATAACATCCAGCAGTTTTGGAGATAAAAAATCAAATAGCTGTTGAGCATTCATGGAGCATCTTAACAGTAGAATGGGGCCTTGGTTATCAGATTTTCGATCATCCAAACCAAATATGTTCGCATAAAAATGCGCGTTGCTCAAATTCGCATTGTAAGTTGGAGACATCAAATTCCCGAAGAAAAATATAGAAAGTGAATCGAATACACAATTTCGACCCACTTACACAATTACTTGATACAATACTTTTCATCAACATCAGAGACAAAAATTACGCTCTTGATTATCCGAAAAGTCTAAAATCGTACGAGATTTATTCCAAAACATTAAAAGCAATTGGGCATTTAAGCTCTGCAAACAATGCAGATCTCCTTAAGTTTAGGATGTTTTGTAATTTTTGGTAAAACCATTTTCGTACATACTCTCAAATTATTTTGTTAATGCACAAAACAAAAAAGTGACCTCTAACTAGATAAATGACAGCTAAATTTGGGCGTTGGCCGGAAGTTTAGGCCCATTTGCAATTTAAGGATAAGGAGTAACCGAGAAAAAACACGCATACACATCTGAAAGAGATTAGAATTATGGAATTATGGGTATTGTGTAGTAATAAAACCATTTTTAGTTACAAATTGAAGAATTACTTAATAATGTTTGTCAATTACATTTTAAGATACCAATTACAAGGAGACGTAAAATCTAATTTGCGGTAAAATGAATTTTTAAGAAAATATGGAATTTATTATTCACATAAAATAATAAACGCTATTATAAATGAATTGAAGTTGGAAAGAAGTCATTCAGAAATATTTTCTCAAGTGAATTTAATATTTAGTTAAGTAAATTTCAAAGAAATGCCGATTTGGAAAAAATTACTCTTCCATTAGTTATATGAGCCCAATTCATATGCAAACACCTCATCTATAGTATATACAATATTTATACAGAAATATCACAGGTAGATGTAAGCGACGTATAATAAAGTATTTCAGGCAATCACATTTGACTATATTTTCCCAATAAACGCTTTACAATTTGTTTTAAAATGATCAAGATTTGAAATATATTGAATTCAGTTTTTTATCTCCAACTTTTGAAAAAAATCTAAGCCGTTTTTAGTGTTTATTCGCCAGAGAGTTGGATAAAACAAATTTGATTTTCAAAAAATTCTTAAAAATGATTAAAAACGTATAATTCATCTCGTTTTGTGAACTAAAAAATGAAATTTCGCAGGAATCAAAACTGGGTGGAAATTCTTCCAAAATGTTGAACTAATAATATGACAAAAAAATGAGTAAAAAAATTCAAAATTATGAACAATTAAATATTGTGATAAACATAAATACGTCGCATGAGCATAAATTTAAAATTTGGCCAATAACAACAAAATGGAGATTGAAGAACCATTGAATATCACAAAATATCATTGCTGATTCAAAATGTAATATTGAATATTTATAACATGATTAATTATATATTGTGAATTTAAATATACAATTTGAATGGAAAATCAACAAAAATACTAACTTTAGCATGCATTTTATCAAAATTTACGCTAGTATACATTTTGAGTAGAAACTTTGGATGTTAATTTATATTTCTTTTCTGTATGATAAAAAATGTCAGTGTATTCAAAATCACCGTGTGAAAAATCATAGCAATGATCATTTGAGATAAATGGCATTTTAAAACTTTTGTCCATGATTGTACCTTTTGTCCATTGTTGTACAAGTACTTAATTGGGATTGTGATTCGAATGATGAATGACTTGGTATTGGATCAATGTGAATGAGGACAAACACAGAACATCACACAATTCCAAATTCATGAAAGAATTTAAAAAATTACCTGTAACTGAATTCGTCATCCTCAACAACTGAAGACTTCCATTTCCAACACAAAGGCATAATGAACAGAACAAGTAATTAAAGTGCACACCGCACGCTATCGGTGTGTCTACCGTAGAAATGTCAGAGTATTACAGACACAAGCCACACCAGGACACATCCACATTACTTAAATTGAATAAAGAGGCGCGGCTAAGCGTCAAAAGTTTTACAACTTGAATATTAACAGTGCACTTGTGTAAATAAGGGATGCGATGGGTTTTATTACTGGATTGCTAAACTGTAGATAACCGACAATATTTGATTAAAAATTCCTTTCAATCGACATTTACAATTTACGGAGGAATTTTGCCTTCTGGGTGCGATGAGTGGATTTAGAGATATGAATGTTAAAGTAGGAAATTTCAATTACATCAGAGTTATTAATACGTATAGCTGATGCCACTTTTGAAATTGAAAAAAACTTTAGTGGATATTTCGAAATTTTAGTTAATTGGCCCGACAGTTGAATTTTACTCTAATAGAATTATTGGAACTCAGCGTCACTTTAATCAAATCGAAAGGCATTTCAGTCATTTTCTTCAAAAGATGAAATACACAAAATCAAAAACTATTCTTAACTATATTTAAGCGAGGTTGATGTAGATATAATAACAAAACGATAAATCACTGAAACAGACTTGTCAACGAGCCGAAATTCTTAAGTTCAGCTCTGCACGGCTACATAGAACCATTCAGTAAGGCTAATTTTTTACGTAGCTTTTCCTATTATTTAATAAACATTTTAAAATAAGATTATAAAAAGAGAAATATTGAATGAAAAATTAAGAAAAATCTGCATAAACAAATTAAAAAGCAGAACTATAAACTTGCTGGCTTAATAATGCCTATTTTTGGGCTTGTTTTATATCAAATGCAGTGCTCAAGCTCAGCTCGGCTGTGCTCGGCACGACTCAGCTCGGCACCTCCTATTAGAAGCTCGGCTCGTTGATAAGTAGATGAAATACAAAGCATGCAAAATGGTTGAATTAAATTGATATGAAATAGCCAGTAACAAGTAAATATGAAGAAACTCAAAATTTCAAAAAATAGTGGTGCGAAAAGCTTGAAACATTGAATTGCGACAGAAATAACCATTAACTTATTAACACTATATTCAGAGAATATAATCAGTCGGTTTTGAAAAAATCATTGACTACTAAACACATTGACTACATTCTTCGCAAAGGCATGAAAAAATTGGAAATGTAGTGTGCAATCAATTTGCGATGACTAATTTTAATAAAAAATTAAAATTTTTAAACCGTTTTTGCCTATAACCTATAATTTCTCTCTATTCTTATTAAGATTGAATCTGAAATTCTAGGATGAAAGACATCAGTGAGAAATGAATTATGCATTTTAATTGACAACAATTCTAATGGTACATGGGCTAAAGTGGGCCGGTGGCTGGCACTGGCACCGGCACCAATAGTTTTAGCTGGACATTAGATGTACATAGTACATGGTATTATTTTATTATATTATTATGGAGTAGAAAAACGCATTTCAATAATTTATTCAAAAATATTAATTAACATGTTAAGAAACATGAAGTACTTAAACTTGGCTTTGAAATTCTGCCTATTTAGTGCATACATATACATGTACTTTGTGAACTCGCTTTTATGGATATAGTTATATAAAATAATCTCATTATATTACCGAGCAATAATATATCATTACATACAATTAAATACTACAGGCTATACAATTGCCCAATTAAGCCAATAATGAATTTTTGACTATTTTAACATAGAAGAGGAAACTAGAGCCCCAATATCTCCACTCAGTAACACAAATGCGAGAGAGTGGTATTTCCAATGACGCAACTAGATGATGATCGAATATAGTTGTCCTTGGTTACTTGCACATTCCAATGGACACGTGTTTCGTTAAATTCATTTAACATCGTACAACTATACACGCACTATTTACAAATGAGATCCATAAAACTCTTTGTTTGGCGGTAAATCATTCTTATACACAAAGTGAAACAATAAAGATAAGAAATATTTCCTCATTGTATCCGAGCGGCGGAAAGATTAAAGCTCAAACATTGATAAAATAGGATTAATGCTTCCGGATGTAATTCACCTAGTAAAACTGTAAAACAGGTCACCTGTTTTAAGCCATTGGTAGATGGAAATCCTAAGAATTGAAATTTGCTTGATACATTCAGCAAAATAAAAGCTAATCAAAGCAATTGTTGCAATAAAATTTTAACAAATTGCTATAATTTAGTTTAGCCATTAGTTCATTTAGTAGTTATTATAAATTAATTTAAATACGTTCGGCACCAGAGCGTTAAAATTGCTAATGCAGCACTGGAGGTATTTAAAGCTTTCATAACACATCTTATTAACTAACAGGATGAATTGAGAACATCTTTAAAAAGCGAACACTAACATCTAATCTTTATTGAAATTTATTAAATTCGGATTAAACCAAAAGTCGAATAAATGAAACTATTCAATATCTGCACTAAGAAATCACTGTCTTCACTCAGAGATGGACTGAGTTTTATAACAAAAAATTGTATACTGACGATTAGAAATTGGTATCAAGCCAAAGGTAGTCTTTCTACTTTTATTTATGGGTCTGTCCTCTGTGAATGTATTTTGATTTGAGTTTGAAATATATTACACTAATGAAATATAGGGTACACAACAGAAAGCATAAATTGGTTTTCGCGAAGAGAAATGAATCCCTTGATAATTGATATCATGCAACTAATTATCTTTCCATTTTAATGATGGATACGATTATTAAAATGTACATTCAACTTGTCCTGCGAGAATATGTGTGATGTCCACAAGCGTTAATGATGTTCTTTTGTAAAGCGCGTTAATTAAATCAATTCACAGCGTAGATAAACAAATCATGGTGGATGGACAATGACATACAATCTAACTAAATATTTTAACACCTTAATAATAGCACAAGATCTCGTTAAAAATATTGACAACAGCAGGCAAAGTAAGTTAAGAGCTCATGCTTAGTGAAGGATTCCACTGAATAAAGTAATGCAAACATCATGTTTATAGGATTGAGAAACTCTTGAAATTACAAAACCATTCACTTTCACGAAGTAAACTTACTACTGTTTCATAAACATTTTGTAATTATTCGATAAGAAAATGTAAAATAAGAGAATCATTCTTTTCTATGTATGAATTGGAAGGGCTTTCGAGATTTGACAACAATGAAGGTTGTTGATATTTAAATGCCTTTCAAACCTTGATTTGAAAAATTGAAATGGATGAAAAGCTTGACATATGCAAGGAAAATGAAGTACGACCTCTGCCAAGATATACTGATATATACATTCTTAGTTGTAATTATCATTGGTAATCTTCTTAACTTCTTCCCGCCAATTATTGTGACAGCCGCAAGTAATCAGAGTTTTTCCTTCTAAGTAAGTCAAGTGGTCTAGTGGTAGGCATAGAGTGTTAAACTCCGTTACATTTAACGAATAATATTGATTTATCTAAGTTATTGATAGATTATTTGTTAATGTGTATAAAATAACGCTAAGGGACAGTTTGTTAAAATTATAGAAATAATTAAAACATCCAAATTAATATTATATATCATACAATAGCAACGTAAACTCAATGAAACTTGGTATGTAGATGTGCGGTGTATTAATTTAATGGCGAATGATTTCATAAGGCAAGTCGTGCCGGCATACCCTTGAGAAATCCGGACTTTTTTTATCAAGTGTTTTAAAAACTTTAGTTCAAATCAATTCTTAATTAAGCAGATGTTCAAGGAAATGAAGTATTAAACGAGTGTCACATAACTAGTCATAGCTACAAAACAAAAAGCAAAGCATTCCGATAGAAATGAAATTGATCTTTAACAAACAAATACGATTTATGGCCAAAAAATTGTTGAATCAAACAATAACAGAGCCTGCTAAATCCATTGCAGTCTTTTAATAATTGATTTGTCCGCATTATGGACAATTTTATCGAAACCTATTAAGAAATATTGAAAGGTTTTTACATGCACACATCTATGGGGTCGAACCGGCTAATGTAATAATGATTTGTGTTAAAACCTATTCTTGTGTCTGAAGTACATGCAAATAATTTTTTTTCAATGAAAAATCCGACTTATGTAAAAATATTCAAATTATTTCCATACCTAGTGTTCAGATAATGGCGCGGTCTAATACCCATGGGGACAACAACTACCCTGAAATATTGTGTTTTTTGAAGACAATCTATGTGAGTCCCGTCAAGGCGCGCCATGCGTAAAGTCAGAGGTTGTCACAGATTTTGAAAAATTCCTATTGGAAATAGAGTTAATGAAATTTTGTCTTATTGAAGATATGCATAGAATAAATCCTCTATGAATCATGCATCCCAATCAGTGTTGGGAAAAAATCCGATTTAAATTAAAAAATCAAAAAAATCGGATTTTTTGATTTAAATCGGATTTATTGATTTAAATCGGATTTTTTTACCTAAATTTCAATTTTACCCAGACAATCTTCCAAGGTAGCAAATATTAGAAATCCTTTTGATACTACTATTTATGAAATACGATAATTTCATCAATTTGAAATAAACTGAAGATAAAAAACATGCAAAACAACATTTCAGGGCTGACCAATTCATTCCAATATCAGGGCAATGACTTAAAAACAATTAGAATACACTACTTGCATCTCTTTTAGTGTACTTGATTTAAATCAATAATTTAACTAATAATGTGCTTTGATTTAAATCCGATTTAAATCAATGATTTAAATCAAGTGATTTAAATCGACCAACACTGATCCCAATTATGCTCAAATGAAAATATTTAACTGAAAAACTTAGTAAAACGAATTAACAATTCTTGATAATAGAAAGGATCCATACTAAAGAAATTTACACGAAAGTTGTATTCACTAAAACTTAATTGGCTACAAAATATAGTTTTTTGTTCTGAGGACTACTAACAAATGCAAGGAATTTCTAGTATGACATTATCACAAATAAATAACTCGTGGTATATAAAGAAGGGTACAAGGTTGGACTTTTTAATGTTTAATGGTATACTATAAGTTACACACTATGTATACTGACGCTTAATCCCCCGTCTTATAATTTTTTCTAGTTAAATAGGATTAATTTACACCGCTCTACTGTTGTCTGCAGTTTTGCATAGATTGCAACAAAAATATATTTGAGGGAGGACAAACAACGAAAAATGTTGACTGTTACAATTTGCGACGTCAGACACAATTCTGTCAGAAAATAGGTGGCTATACTGATTTGTTTGATCAGTGAGATTGAAGCTTAAGATATGCAGCAAGTGCTTGCCTAGAATGACACAATAAGAAGCTTAGATGGCATAATTGTCTGGGACGAGTAGACAGCTTTTCATAATGATGAAATAAATTAGAGATGTAAACAATTGACATGAATATAAACATCATGCATTGCGATTAATATTTCAGTGGGACTGGGATTAACATACGACAGGGGACATATATGAAGAAATAGGGATTAAGGATTTCAAAATATTACTCACATTTTTTGGCCAAATAGAAGTAATGAAGTAGGATTATATATGACGGAATTTGTGATGGGATTGGGACAAAACTGACAAAAATTTAATGGGATTGTTACCTATTAGAAAATCAGTTGTACTGTTCATAAGTGAATTAAGAAACTTCATAGGTAAAATGACTATCCATTGTGATTCACACAAATTCATGCAAAAGATTAATATTTTTCCCTGTTCAACATTCCAATCAGATGATATGCGTTTACATACATGTACACAAATATCTCCAGCTTTGTATTTATTAAAATATTAAAACATTTCAAATAACATGCTTTCCCTAGCTATGTATACACAAAATTTGACTTCCCATACTAGTAAAAAATTTGATCGAAATTTATAAGATAATTTCAGTTATATGCAATTATTAAAATCGGAAACTGTAGATAGCTGCAAACAGGAAATCACTAAAGACACTACTATAAATGGAATTCAAAACATTGGATGGCGTAATCGAAAGTGAAATAATATTTTAACACTAGATGGCATCAGATAAAATATTTTAACTTATCTTACAAAAATTTATAAAAATAATTAAATATCTTTTAGTTAATCATACAAATTAACATATTATTTGCTCCATCATTAGTTTTTTGACAATCACAAGAAATTATATTGGCACAGAAGTAATAAAGCCAAACACAGTCACGTTTACATACTAATTAAAGTTTTAAACTTCAAATTGAAAATAAATTTTCAAAGAATTTCTGCTTTTTGAAAAATGGAGCAAATGCTTTTGTTTAATAAGAAACATACCTACAGGTACGCAGCAACTGAGCAAATTTGTTGAATAGAATGTCAAAATTTAAACCTAGTAGAACAGGTTTAATTGTATTCTACGTATTTACAAAATTTTCTGTTTATGGCGGAGTTTTAATCTTCGAGAGAGCTCTTTCAAAAGCAGTGCAAAGACCGCTAAAAATGAATAATGTCTTTAAATCCGAAGAAAATCATACACCATAGATTCTTACCAAAGACTTGCTCAAAACAAGATGTTTACACACAATACCGTGTTATTATTCACTTATCATTCAATGAAAGAAACTAACAAAGTCCCAAAATCAATGCAATTCAACAAATTAAATTAGGTGTTAAAAGTCTTCCTAAGTAGCTTCTAGAAAAACTAAGATTTAAGGCTTTAAAACATTTTTAATACATAAAGGCATTTTCAGGAAACAGTAATTGCCAATTTTAAATTATTTTAACAGTTTCTTTGCTTGAGCATGGACTATGATTGAGTCTAAAATGTCGGTAGTTTGTAAATCTGAAAGTAACCATTTTCACAACAGCATGTTGTGCACAATGATCAAGGAAAAACCAAAATATGAAATTGTACAAGCAACTTACTTTACATTAAAGTTCTGTTCACTGTTGGATTTCTTGGGCCCATTATACAATAACCAGGCGTTGTGATTGGAAGGATTTGTGTAGGTACATTCTTCGTAAGATGGCGAGTGAGGTACACTATTGAAATATACAGTGTGACGATGACGTGGACGATGGCGTTCACCTGTATTAAAAAGACAGCTTAGCATATTAGATACTGCCAAAGTGTGCTTTATAATTAATAAACCATAGGAAACTAATTAATTGGCAGCCAATCACATTTGTTTGCGCTTATAGTTAATAAGTAGACGAGTAAGAACTGTCTTGACACAACTTGCTACAATAGCTGAAAGAAAATAAATTTGTTTAGAAACGAATGGCGATAAAACTTCAAATAAAAGGTCAACACAAAATCACGCGTACAAAAAAACTTTACACGAATTCAAACCAATTTAAGTACTTTATTGACAAAGATGATTGTATTGACAAACAAGTGTGAGAGGATCTTTGAAAAAAGTTCTTTAAAGAAACCAGAATGATTGTAAAACGTAAACTTGCTCAAAATCAATAAAAACGAAAATTAAGTCGCCCAGTTCATGACCACTACGTGTATGGATTGTTTAAAAATCGATAAAATAGGCATTTTACGTTCCCAGTTGATAATTCATTTTAAATATGAATCATGTGGGAACGACAAAAAGTTATCCATGCATGCACAACCGCTAGTGTGTTTAGGTTTCTAAACAACAGGACAGCGGCGACAGCCTCCAGTGCTTTCAGTAAAGTCATTAAAGATTAGAATATTTATTGCCTGGGAAGGATAACATCAACCTGATTTGCGAAATAATTTAGTAAAATTGCTTTGTATGGCTATTATTCATAAACATACAATTATATATTTGATAGCATCTATATAAAGATTATACTATTTTGTGTAAAAAATAGAAATTATGCTGAATTTGCACTTCGCGGTAAGCTGTTATTGTATAGGTATCATATTTTTTGAGTATTTTATTATAAATCATTAACTTACAGAATATGGAAAGAAAAGTGAGAAAAGAGTTTCCAAATTTTCTTGTTTCACATTATGTAAAGCATCTAATTATTAAAAAATTTCATCAAATATCAACATATTTCGTGACGTCATCACTTAAAACAAGCTAACTTTGTCCAAAATGTCATGTTACCTTGCTATATATGGCCATACCATAAACCCTGGTCTGGTTAGACCATGTGTATAAAATAGTATTGAACAGAACCAATTTACGACAGGTCATGTTAATGAGGCATGTAGTGTGCTTTGAAACTTAAATGGCGTTACAATTTCAACAGCCAATCAGTTTTGATGCACTTGTACTTTTGGCTGCATGCGCATTGCACGTTATTGTTATTTGCAATGTCAATTTACTGCATTCAGTGGCGGATGCAGTATCTTTCATTGTGGGTGAACTTTATCTACGCAGCAGGTACTAGCGAATTTTCAAAATTACCAATGTAGTAGACGCGTATTAAGAGTTTAGTCCAGAACCCGCTCCCAACAAAGGTATGAATGTCCCTAGGTCATAATAATCAAAAGATGTAGTGGTCAATTTGATCTATGGAATAAAGTCATTAGATGCTAGAATACTGAAATCAAAACACAAATTTCTAATATTCAATTTCGCAAACGGGAATCTCATTTCTACTAATTTCCATTATTATTGGGAAAGTCTGCTGCAATCCTACACATTTCCAATTTATTCCAAAAATAATCGAATGAGAGATACATTAGAAAATCAGCTTGGCACACAGGTTGCGTTCTCCAATGAATACTGCTGGTTACGTGGATGGTGTGTAGGTGGGCATAATAGAAGAAATAGTTGTTTGTAGTCGTTCATTGTGGATGCTTTCCTAGGGGAGGGGCTAAAATTATAAAAAAATAAGAGCTGTGTTATTTTCTAAGATGTGAATTTTTTAACATAGTAACACACACAATGTCAAAAACCTTTACGACTTTCAAAATTATTAATGAACGACAATTAAATTCTAGTTACTTCAAGAAATATACTTCAGCATATGTAAGGAAACGAAAACTTAAAATGAGAACACTTTAGTGTTCACGTTCCACAACATAATCACATAATCGCACTTGCAACTTATTACAATAGATATGGCAATTATCAGTTATGACTTTGCAATTAATCATCTCTTCACTCAAAGATGGGTCTTCATGATTTCTTGATGTGAATTTTTACTTGAAACGGATGTTAAGCAAAACACCATGGCGCAAACAGTTCCATCATGGTCTTGTTTTGAAGATTTTGGAAAAAAGGTCCCAGGTCATTTTGCTTTTCCAGGAGAGGACTAAGCAGCTTTAGCAACTTGCAGCATAATATGAACATTTAAATATACAAACAAAAATATGTATACATTTAGCTAATGATCATAATTTTTCTCTTATCCATCAATAAAATATGTACATGAGAAGTGCATGCCCTAGTAATAAAATCAATAAGAAAAAGTTTTTTGGGACAAAATGAAACTAAAAGTAAAAACGCATCATTAAAAAATAAAACCTACTAATGTCTACTTAGTGGTGCATAGGTAAACAGCGTTAATAAAAGGCAATTAAGCTGTTTTCTATTTTTCAAATAGGCACAAAAGAATGAAATACCACCAATAATGAAATTTAGCTCCATCTGAAAAAAGTAGCGTGACTAGTCACTCAAGCCACCCCCTGGATCCACAATTGACATTATGTATTCTTCAAAGAAGACGGCAAAAATTGGCCACATTTATGCGAAGTTACACAGATGTGGTTAGGTTTGATACTTTCTCCTACACGTGCTGAATGCAATTTTTCGAAAGCTTTATTGTTTTCCAAAAACAAAAAGAACAGACAACACAAAATATTGGGAAGAAACTCATTGCTTTTTGATTTCTGTATGTTAATCAAGAAATACAAAAGTTTTCAGCTGTTCTTATTGAAATTGTTAAAAATTTTAAATAAATTTGTGATAGTTCAAAAATTGGCAGTAAGTGGTTAGATGGTTAAATTTTGTTCAATTTAATTTTCCTGTGTATTACTAGTACCTAGTTGACATATTCTAAAAGGAAAAGAAATCGCAAATGGTAAAAAAATTCTTAAAGGTAATTGAAAATGAAGGTTTGATGATTTGAGTTTCAAATATTATGAAATGGCAACAAAATAAACTAAATGAATGCAAATTAAAGCGGAAGCGCATAACTTGAACAAACAGAAAATACAAAAGTTGGAATTGTAGGCGAAATCTCATGTGAATAAAATAAAAGAGTGATTCATTAGATCCCGGGGCGCCTATCGACTCTATAAAATAACTTGAAAGTCTGCTTCGCCTGATTGTTTACTGACAATAAATACAATCACTCGCTGTTCAGATGCAACTTTCCAAGTTTTATTGTGTGATTCCTTTGGAAAATAGGAAGAAATTTATAAATATAAGAATAATCGTTTTAAGGAATAGACAGTGCATTTGTTTATAACTTGGGTGTCATTAGAATGAGTGAATGTTGGCATAGAAGATTGTGAAATTTAAATCCTTTGGGAGCGAAGAATGGAAAAATTAGAAATAGACAATGAGATAGAGAGATAGGCAGAGATGACTTCAAATTCAAAGTGAGGTCAAAATATCATTAAAACTCATAATTCCTGGATGCATTTATACACCTTATCGTCCGATATACAGATAATTGAATTCATAGAATGGGCCGAACAAGAATACATTCGAAAAAAATTCATCTACTAAAATCGGAGGCACCGATTATGGTATACACAGTGCCATTCCATTGGGCAATTTAATGGTCATTGAAATGTCAAACTTACAAACATGGTCACAATGCCAACAAATAAATGTATTGCTATACACAGAATTTATGTAAGGTTTCAAAGACAATTTTAGTTTATTGTAAAGGTACATTTTAAATCTACAATAATTGAGTAAGTAGTTATTTTTAAAAGGTTTGAAACGCTATTATATAAGACTTGATGACAGAAATAATTAACAACCAGCATTTTGACAATATGACCGTTCTAAAGGCGTTACAAAACTAGCTGTAGTAACAAGAAGCGCCATGAGAAGGACACTATTTTCTATATAATAATAGAAGATTTACTTTGTAGCAACGAATTGAAGATTTTGTAGCAATCTAGAAAAAAATCTAGATACATTCCTTAAGTAAGAACACTGCCTTAACTAAAGTTTGAAATGTATGTAAAAATCGTCAGACAATTTTAAAAGTTTAACACTTGTTATCTTACTCCATTCGAACATGAAAATATCTTTTTCCATTTGTGGTTGTGTGGAATCAAATGCATTAAACTAATACAGCCCGCTGAATAGAATAGATTATGTATCTCTAGCTCAACTTATTTTTTTAAAAATATATACCGGTATATAAACTTAGAAATAACCTACATTCTTCATGTATTCTTAATAGGGTTTACATATATACACCAGCTGCGGGGTGAGTTGCAATTGGGCAAAATATATAGAATAAAAGTTACATTTTATGTATGTAGCCTGATTTATGATGTAAATCATATCAAGTAAATGAAAAAAATTCATAGCTACAAACTCAAAATCTTTGAAAGTAAATATATTGCTTTTATATTTTATGCAGGGGAATCTCGGGGGTGTGAACCCAATTGCAAGATAGGAAACGGGTCAATCCGACCAAACGGGATCAGAACCATGGGTCGAGCAATTATTTTTGTATTGTTTTTGATTTCGTATTTTTTATTGAAACTTTTATGTTGAAACATTTTTCGTATTATACCATTCATCGTTAGACAGGGAGGGGCGGGTGACGTGAAAAAGTGACCTGTTTCCCACTCTGGCCAATTGCCATTGTAGCTAAGATGAATAGTTGCGTTCAGTGGATTGTTTTTAAAACAGTTTGTTTAATAAATCCTTTATAAGCGGTTTCTTTATCGTCACACTACACGAGCGGTAAAATGTAAATTTCAGTGTTTTCAATTAGTCTCGGCTGTAAAAAACGATTCTGCTTTGTACGTCTGCGTTTGAAATGAGAATGAGAAATTTGGAAAAAGATTGTTAAGCAATTTCCATGAATACATTATTAATAGGACGATATTTTGTCAATAGCAGTTGGGTAGATCAAAGCACTGCAAAGCATTCCACTGTCTGAATAATAATGCATGCGTTGACATGAGAAAAACCACTATCAATGAAAGCCAATAAAGGAATCCACAAAATATAATTATTAGGTTTGGTTCTAGTTTTTTTCAGAGAAAAACGCGCTAACATATTTCACACACCATTTTAATATATATTTCACAATAGGTTCAACCATTTTCACACCAATAAACTGGTATTACCTCAGATATAGTTAAATCCATTTCAGAAAACCATACTACGAAAATTTAACTATTAAAATCAGCCTAACATAAACCGGATCACATCCGGATAAAGCAAAATCCGGATCCTGTTATAAAAATCTTTTACTCAGCAGGGAGTCCTGCATCACTCTACCAACACTGACGCAATACATAATCTCCAGTGAAGTGTCGCAATCTTCCACCTGATCATGAATTGCTATAAAAACAAATCTGGGTGATCGAGTGGTTTATACTACACAAGGTATCGTGAAGTAAGACATTCTCGTTAAGATCATTATTTTGTAATTAATCAACTCTGATGTTTGCTTAATGAAGCAGAAGTCCATACAGAAAATTAAACATTTCTTATTATATTTACATTTTAAATCCACTGCAGAATTATTATATTTTTATATTTAATTATGAATCATTGTTTAATAGTAGTTTTGAGCATTCAAAATTTCCCTTTCGATACATTATTGCAAAAGAATAGAAGAAATATTATTTTTCACTGGCGTTGTAGTAATTATCATTGAAGATCCACGTCTAACTCTATTTTTGAATCTCTTTGATGCTTATTTTGATAATTTGAGGTCTATAAATAACATCACTCAGCTATTACTGCTGGAATTTCTCAT
>CABFPE010000530.1:233095-244037 GCA_900660155.1 Hofstenia miamia | reverse complement strand
GAAATATTATTTTTCACTGGCGTTGTAGTAATTATCATTGAAGATCCACGTCTAACTTTATTTTTAAATCTCTTTGATGCTTATTTTGATAATTTGAGGTTTATAAATAACATCACTCAGATATTACTGCTGGAATTTCTCATAACCACGCTTTCAATTCTCTCATCTACAGAGTCCATATCAAGGATATTACAATCTGTACTACGTTTATTAACATTGCAAAGTTTAGGGATGTGATTCGCAACAGTGAGCCACTGGTTTTGATCTAATTTAATCATTTTCGAAGTTGTTTGTCTCCTATGGTTTCCATCAATAAAATATATAGAAGTAATTATTTTTAACTAGTACATTCAATGTAATTATCTAATCCTGTCATGCACTGATAAAATGAATCAATTAAAATAATATTGTAAAATTGTTTAGAAAGTATAAGCTACATTAGTCTTTTCCAGGTATCCCACAAAATTTTCTGCAAATACCGGCAATGAAACATACGGTAAATGCTCGAGTATAAGGCACACCCCAAACCTTGAAGATTGTTTTTTTTTGAGTTACAGATACACAGCGTGTATAAACCGTATCCGCCATTTCACACCAATTTTATCATCCCCACACGTTTTTCTATTTCCAATTATTTTACTCCACCTTCTTATCAATAGAAGTTCGATCCGACGAATGGAGCCAAGTGCTGGATATTTCCCAATGTTTTATTATTAAATAAATTATTTTCAGCATTTGAGCATTCTAAGAGTTATCTAAACCCCGAACGTAGTGAGAAGTTTACAGTTATATATTTTAGACTTTTAAACAAAATGTTAGGTTCACAGGTGCGGCTTAGCCGAGAGGATTTACGTTACTTAAAACGTAAGCGTAGCGTCGTCTATGTAACTACTGAGATGGAAAAATCTATAGCAAACTAATGCAATACTATTTCCGAGGTTTCAGAAATCAATTAAGTTTGTAATGTTAAGATAATTGAGAAAAACAACCGCTGGATGATTGACGCATCCAATATTAACTTCCAAAAATGGCATATTTATCATTTAAAACTGTTTGTTCCTGAGATATATAAGCTTTAGATAAGTTTATATCTTCCACTCAGTGGTGTATAGAGCGGCAGAATGACCGCCATTCTGCCTGAACCAGATGTTGAGAAACAGGTATATTATTATTTCTTTTCATATGGAATGCCAAAAATTTTCAGCGGCTGCGAAGCTTATCAATTAACACAAACCTGTTTGTAGACGAATCCGAAATATCCACGCAGTGCAATGGTAGAAAATTTACAAAGAAGGAAACGACTAATTATGAGAGCATAAACCAAGTATTTGCAAACTTAAGATACTATTTCAAAGTAGCATTTGTATAACCTTAACCTGGACAATCCAACATTTGGAATTTGATATTTTATATATCAACACAGACATCAGGGATAAGTTACAACTGTTACAACAAAACTATAACTAAATACCCATTGGATGAAAACCCTGCCAGTTTCCAATTGTTACTATTCAGTATAAGGTGCAATTATGAAAATGAAATGTGTTAAAATAATGGAAAAATTTCAAAAAAATCTTAAATTAAGTCAGGGGACTGATCAAGAAAATTTACTTGAATTATTGAGATAGTTGTTACTTGAGCTGCATACTTGACACTTTTCAGTAATGCATGTAAATGCACGATGTCTTAATTAATTTACATGTGGGGCTCTTATGGTTGCGTTTTACATCATTTGTTGTAAAAAAGTATTCCTTCCTCTACAGACGAGAGCTTAGGTAACGATTAGATTTTCTTGTGCTTTCTATAGCTATTGATATTTTTGTATGCTTTCGCCCAAGTGTCTTTGACAATGTTATGACCTATATTGGTAAGAATTACACCTTGAAAATTAAAAAATGTCTTAAGCAGGTCAGAAGCGCCGAAACCCCAACTTGAGTCTAAATAGATTTTTACCATAGGAAAGAAAAATAAATGCCAAATGTTCATTGATGCCTACTTAAACGCATCATCTACAGCTGGGAATGACCTAATCAAATATGGGCTAAAATCTAACTAGATTGGAGGCAGCAATTCTACAGCTTCATGCTGTCCAAGCAACATCAAAGGCAATTGAAAGACTTTTTAATAAAACGGAATAGATTTTAAACCTGTTATTATAAAACTCAATCGTCGGGTCGAAAAATTTGCATCGACTTAATACTTGGTAATTCGGATAATTGCCAATACCCTGTAAAAGTAAATACACAATTGCAATCTTTATCAGTATTATTAATTCTACTTGTCGTAAAAAATTTTCTCGGCGCATTCGGATGACGTAATATGCAATTCAAAGAAGCATATTTGAAAACAAAGTTTGCAATGGAAACAATACTTGGAAGGTGTGAAAGAAATTATGGTTGATTGACTTAATACGTTTTGTTTTCTGAATAAATAATAGTTGATATTTAAGTCCATTGGAAATGCTTTTGAACCTGATTTCAATGCAATGTAAGGAATATGTTAAAATGGCTGGTGTCATTTCTAGAATGGGTTAAACTTCGAAATAAAATAGCAATGCGCATTTTAGAAAAGCAATGAGCAAAATACGATGACAATTTATATAGGACACAATGCTGTATATACATACCCGGTTTCATTACTGGTCGAGTTTTACTTAACTGAAATTTTTAAATANAAGCATATTTGAAAACAAAGTTTGCAATGGAAACAATACTTCGAAGGTGTGAAAGAAATTATGGTTGATTGACTTAATAGAAAACAAAACGATTGTTGTGTTTTCTGAATAAATAATAGTTGATATTTAAGTCCATTGGAAATGCTTTTGAACCTGATTTCAATGCAATGTAAGGAATATGTTAAAATGGCTGGTGTCATTTCTAGAATGGGTTAAACTTCGAAAAAAAATAGCAATGCGCATTTTAGAAAAGCAATGAGCAAAATACGATGACAATTTATATAGGACATAATGCTGTATATACATACCCGGTTTCATTACTGGTCGAGTTTTACTTAACTGAAATTTTTAAATAATTAAGAAGTATTTTCGGTCTGGTAGCACACGATCTGAAAAACAACAAAAAAGCTAAAGTTACTATTGACCAATTCTAAATCCGTAGAAGTCAGTGAAGAATAATAAAGTTACCAAAAGAGGAAGACAAAATGCTAAACGGTTTCTGATGTTACAATATTAAGCCAAACCCATAATGATATCTAGACAATTATAGAAGAAATTGGAGCATTTGACTGCCGCGAATGTTCATACTCGAATTGTTCGTCGGATAGTGGTGATGTAGAACCGCCATATAAAAATTGGAGCGAAGAATCCATTTATTTAGAAACAAAGACAGAATTTTGGAAAAAAATTAATTGAGTGAAAGAAAAACATTTTAGTCGTTAATGGGAGGACGCTAATGGCAGTAAATGATAATGGGGGTCAAATCAATGATAGCGGTCCAAATTATGTTGGTAAATCCCATGACATCTTTAAGCAGGATGGTTAACCTGTTAGCTCAAAAGGCGCGCGGATCATGGTCGAAGAAGAAATTGATCTTATTGAACAGACCTCAATGTAAGGGTGGGTGAAGTCTAGAAATATTGTGGTGTGGTTATTAAACACAATACTAAGTTGGTTTTATGACCATTTTTTTAAATTTACTGTATTAGAACAACTATTGGTGTTTGATTAATAAATTGTTGATAAATTTATCTATTTGCAGATATTCACTCTTCCACAACCTCTCTGTCTGTAGTAGTGCATGATATGGTCAATCAGTGAACACTCTCGTTTGTATTTTCGAATTAAAAAATGGAATGAGTGATGCTAAATACTGTAAATGAATGTTGTTGGCTTAACATGGATTTCAGAAAAGCATTAAATTAAATTTCACCTTGAATGAAATGTCTGAATTATAGGACAAACAATGAAGGCGCCTGCAAACAATTGTTTGAGACAAATACTGGCAACGCCTACAAAGCTTTTTAGCAAGAACAGGAAATTTGAAACAATCAGCATGAGAAAATAGTGATATCAATCAAATTGCAAATAATAGCGTAATTGCGTGGCAATTACAGCATCAACTGAATTGGAAAATATTTCGAATTACGTGGTGCAACAGCAGAGAAATGAAGAAAATAATGAATGCTATCCTACATAATGAATGTGAAAAAGGCGTTTACCAACATTTATTAGCTAATATAGCTTAAAAACTTCGAGTTTGAAAATGAGCATCACTTCAGAAATTCTGCTTATAGCTGAGAGCGCTAAATCGAAAATTGATTAGCTTTACTCCAGCTGTGCAACGCCATTTGAATGTAATTAAAATCCAGTCCGAACCAGAGCTAGAAGTAGGTTGGTCGATCCGTTGGGTGGGTGAGAAATCTCGCTCATTATTTTATTAATTGAAAAGATTTTTATCAATTCAATGGTAGAGCTGTTTATATCATGCTTTACCCATAAACATTTACTTATTCTTTGATTATATATTATATTTAAAGAGATGGGGCTCTTTATAAGAAAATGTGATAATGACCAGAAGGCTTTAATGGCCCAAGTTGGTATAGTCTATGCCAAAACAATGTTTTAGTTTCACACAAGACTTGCAAGTTCAAATAAATTTGGAAAATTTATCACACCACATAATTAAATTTGTAAAGATCAACGTTCCTGGAATTTCTCAGTAGAGACAGATTTTCTGTAACTGCCGGGCGTAATCGATAGCCTTTAGCACTTGGTCTTGTAATTTGACGTTAATATGTTGTTGCTACGACTTACAACACTTTATAAATATTACGCGTACATGAAAATATACAGTGTATTAAAGCTAATTGCAACGTAGCAGCAGATAAATCAATCGTTCGTGTTAGCAATCTTGAAATTAACAAGAACCATTGTGGTTAACCGAGCGAAGAGCGGATTTGTGAAACTAATTTGAAAGCTACTTAGTTTATAGATAGAAACATCTGCTAAGAAATATGAAAGTTTACAAGAAGAATTCGCGTTCAAGTAGATTATCGTTCCGTGCGATTAGAAAATCTTAACACGACAAAGATTTTCACAATATGTACTGTCACATCCTTTATGTTCAATACATCGAGGGTTTTTAAATTTTACGATGTTAATCTCTAAGTATTTTCTCAAAAAACTGTTTCTGAGAAGCAAAACTAAGTTTTCACATACAAAATATTAAAAAGAATTTTTACACATTTCATTCAAAATTTGATACTACCCTAGTAAAACTGAATGAAATCACAAAATACCTAAGAAATTGTCTTTAAACTTTTCTACGAATGATCCATAATCCTAAGAAAATAATTCAGCAATATGAATATTTTCTTACGAATATAAAAATAGCCATTTTTGCGGTATACCGCGGTAAAATCTGATCTATTGCTGTGGCTTGCGGTAAAAAACGGACAATGCGTTGGTTAGCGACAATTTTTTTTCTCTGCGGTGGCAATAATTTTAAAAAACCTGTACCGCGCTCATCTCTAGTTTCCCATTGGAATACGACATGCGGTGCTCATGCTATTATTATTTGGTAATTTATTAATGAGCAATGCACATTCAATACATTGATTTTGAAATAGAAAATAAATGTTTGAAAAAAAACAGTCGAGGAATCATTGCAAATTGAAAGCATTGGAACAAAAGATATGCACGCGTAGGCGATGAAGGTATTTTCTAACTTTTGTATAAAGAGCTACATATAATGGTGGATTATTTCAGTGTCTATTCATTTAATTATGCCATTATTATGTAATATCTTGGTATTGAAAAGATCCAGTTTTATACTATAATTCAGCTAGCACCTTAGCTTAGCCTTGCACTTTGAGGTGTGTATCCGTTAGTTAAGCCTTTAAAACGAAAATTTAAACAATATCTTTTATTGCTAAGTCTTACATGCCAGTAGCAGAAAGTCGTTATTACGCCTAACAATGAAATCAATTATCAGAATTAAGACATTTCTATCAATATCTCTGCAGCCAGCGGGAGAAGTTAGCATCGCTTCTAAAACTCCATTAGAAGTTCTTGTAAGATTTTTATTACACAAAAGACTGCTCTTTGTCGGAATAAGAGATGCAAAAGTACTAATTTAATGGCGAGGAAAACTCTTTGCAAAAGAGATATCGGAATCTGAAGCATGTTCCCGCATAAATATTTTCCAAATCCATTTTGATAACAACTGAATTGAAATTTAAATGTCTAACAAGTAAACGATCGCAATTCATAAAATAATGCTGCCAACGTGTAGCAGGTTTGGGGAAACAGGTCGATATTTTTTTTGGAGAAAGTGAATACCTTGTGACAAAAGTGCATGTATGATAATATTTTATAGGGAATGTAAGTTTTTTCTTGTCAATAAACTTCTGTGAATTGAATATGCAAGATTTAACTTTAAAAAGTCTTTGCGATGGTGTACAGCGGCACTAGTTACTATTGGTATCGGCATTGTTTCTCCGGAGCGGTCCCCACTATTGGCTGGCCGTTGAGAAAATTAACTAGAATTATACACTGATTTTACAGCGAGCGGTTACTTACTAATTAATGTATAATACTTGATATTTAAAGCAGCCCTTGTCAACTCGCTAATTTGAATTGGATTATATTCGGAATAAATATTTTTAGTGATTTTGCTTTATTATTTATGTTCATTAAGTTTTATGAGAAAAAAGCATAAAAGCGCTTCACTATTGTTTACAAAATTGACCTGTTTCAAGTGCCGGTTGGATTAGGCCAGAAAAACATAACTAATACCAGTATAGTCAGATTCTCTATACTAGATGTTTTGTATTTTGTTTATATATTAATTTGTAAATTTAAGAAATGCATAATAAATTTGCTTACTCTAGTCTGCAAAATAAATAATACTGCATTAACTAGCCATGAATAAAGCAGTTGAAATTAAAGACATTGAGAGAAACATACATATGGAGTTATGTATATATCAGTCAGTAAACAAAAGATTAAGAAGCAGCGACCTTTTATACACAGATATTTCGCGTTTTACTTAGAACAATGAGCCTCCATGCAGAGCTAAGCTTCTTATAAGAAATAATAGAAACGCAAAAAACACAAAACATAAATGATCGTACACCTTAGAACATGCTTCGACTATTTCTATAGCTATTTATAGTTTAACGAAACATTGTGAATTTTCCAGCTACAGGGTTTAGATCCAAACAGAATGATCTCTATAATCATCTTGTAGAAAACAGCAAACATCTTGAAAAAAATTATTTGAAAGAATGCACTGGATAAACTATAACACGACAATTATTTGCTGAAGTTTAATTTGATTCAATCACGCGAAAATTTGCTCTCGTGAAAGATTATTGCACGCAGTATTCAACTCACATTCCTAACTTTCAAACAAGTTTGAATTTAAAATGAAAACTCGCTTTGTTTAGTAAAGGAATGAATTTCACGCGGAATGTTCAAAATGCAAAACTGCATAAGAAATTAACTCGATTGATATGCACGCTCAGAAAGAAATAATCGTACACTAGCAGCATGTTAAGAGGCTACAGAGCCAACAAGTTTATGAAGTACAAAATTCAGGCTCCTGTTCAAAAATATACTTTTCAGCAGTTCATTGAGCTAAACTTTATTGTGTACACATTGCAGTGGGGGTGGTGCATCATAAAACTGGATGATTACGAATTCCGATGTTCTTTCTGAAATGGAGAATGCGGAGTTTCAAAACAAAACACAGGATTGTTTACAATCTGTCGAGAAAGTATAATAAAAACCTGGTTACATTTAATTGAAATAATATTGCTGTATGGCCGTTTGTTTACATAAATGCCTAGGTTTTTGAGTAAATTGAATTGCTAAAATGCCATAAACAATGTGAAAAGAAAAAACTTAGTTTTATTTATTGTCAATAACTCTCTGATGCATTAGGTTTATAAAATAAACTGTTTTGCAAAAAAAGTAAAATATTAAGTCCATTTTAAAAACAAATAATTCTTACAAATATGTATTAAACATTTGATGGACATTATAGGGTATACAATGCAAAAGAATGACAATGCATATTTGTTGTTATATTTTTAACTTAATTGGGAATTAGAAACATTTACACAATAGAAAGTACTCATTTCAATGAGCATGATTATATTTCCTCCAGGTTGCAACAAAAAGTCGAGCCAGTGTTTAATTATGAGTGCATAATGGGTTGTAACACTATCCTGGTACACGCAACTCATGCACGCAAGTATTAGTTATTTGCATGCTTGCGAAAACCAGGACAAATAATACATAAATGCATATAACAGCATCACAAAATGATCCATTTTGATAAGTTCCATATTGTTATAGGCTAATTAATCATCGAGTTGAATGAGTGCACAGTGAAGAGCAGATGCGATTACGATGAAACACTTCTTGATCCTACATTTAAAAGATAGGTTTTTCATTTTTATAGAAATTGGAAAGGTCTGCATTTCAATCAATTATCAAAATTGATTAATAATATAACTGTCAGAATTTAAGTTCCTGGGGTTGCAGATAATGTAGTTAATCAGATTCCAATTCTTCAAACTTCATCTGGCAGAATTGATGGAATGTGAGTTTAATCTGTACAGCAGTACCAGTTTGCTGATCTTGAAAGTCTTAAAGAATTACTAGAGCAAAAACTTAACAGCGAGTGAAGAACAGATATGAGTGGGTTAATAATGAAAGGAAGTGAACGTCCTGTTTTTTCTGTTAACAAATAATGATGCGCGATTATTTATGGCAAATCAGGGAACAAACTGTTCTTCAGATCGAACTGTTGGTTCACTTGTTCTTTCAAGACTACGTCATTTGCTGTCAAATTCTGATCGTCTTATGTTTGCTCACAAAAATAAAGAATTAATATGGAAAGAATTAGCTGTTGTTTTCCTTTAAATGAATAAAAAACATTATTTTCAAATAATAAAATAGAACCGTTGTTTCCAAATACCTTTGCTATTTTGTATCCCTCTAGAGCTATATTTTTTTGGTAGTCTTCTTAACCAGTTTAATGACATGATCATAATTTTTAACTCTCGAATTGTTTTCATATTGGTAAATTCCAATTCGCGAATTTTACTCCTCCAAACTCGAAATTCGATTGCGAATTCAAAAATCAAATCACATGGACCTACATTATGATTATGATTTTGAAACCAAACTAAAGTGAAACGACCTTAGGTGGAAGATGCCGCTTAATCGTATTTCTGGGAATACATCGTGATCATAAATTTTCTCAACAAATGAAGGATTTGAAAACATTGAAAAGAATTAATTGTTCCGGCAGTAAATAATTTGAATGAAGATATACGTTTCTAAAATGTTCTTTTAATCTTTTCATAGTAAGAAGACGTTAGATAAAGAGTGTGACAAGAGTGGGAATTCGAATAAAAAGCAATTTCGGAAAACTGCTTCTATCAATTTAAAAATTCAACACTCACAATAGAAGCCAAAATCATGTCAATGTCTCCAAATGAATCAGAAAACTTTCCAAACATGCACTGAATTTTTATCACACCAATCAGTATTTAACAAAACCTTACTCTTAGAGAATCTTATTTCAGGCATTTGCTGCATTTTTCCCACCGATGATGGCAAAATAAAGTTTGCTAAAATCCACTTGATGAAATAAATGAAATAATGACTTTTGAAACAATGCTGGGCGTTTGGTGTGATTAATAGAGGATACGCCCCAATTTCAATTTTCTATGTGTATTTAGTTTTCTCACATTGCCCAAAGTGACATGGAAAACAACTGACTGTTTTAGGCTTCATTTTTCGGTTTTAAACAAAGTCAATAAGAAACTAGAAAATAAATGAAAAATTCATTTCTTAAATATCTTCAAATTTCGCTGAATATTCCTGCAACAAAAGAATTGCTCAATTTTGGTGAAATTAGAAGCAAGTAGCTAGGGATGAGTGACTTAATCATTTTATTCTTGATTTCGATTTCAATTCGGTTTTAAGTAAGAACGCAACTTCGTTTTTACTTGTCGTATTGAAACTTTGCACAAGTAAAAATATTTTCGATAGAATTTTTTAAAAATGTAGTCAAATCAGCCTAAAATCAGAAAATAAATGATTTTGCATAAATTGCGTTCTCATCTACGATTTCAATGTCGATTAGAAACCTACAACTCTAATCAAATTATAGAGAACACCTTCCCGAAGTGTTTATGCGTGCCGTACAGCAGTTAACATAAATCAATATTTCACTAAACCCACATTTAGAATTTTCTCTAAGTATAGCTTGGTTTCGGTTTTTGACAAGCAGCTGTTTCAGCATTTTCCAGGTGATCACTCATCTTTATTTCAAAAAAGTAGTGATATTTACTTAATAAAACCATGAACATTAATTTCCCCTAACCATAGTTATAGGACAGATAGAGAGTGACTATTCTCAACACACACACACATATTTAAACCGGCGCTAAGTACTATGGGTTTTATGCTGAGTGCCCGCAAGCAGTTCGGCCAGTTAATGTTAAAAATATCACAAATTGAGTATGTTTATTAAATAGCCACACACCAAATTTGGGCTCAAGGGGAGCAATTCTCAAAAAATATATCAAAATTTAAAAACATAAAAAAATTGCAGAAAAAATCGATTTATTGGTAATTTCAGCAATTATAAGTGTGTTTTTAAAATAATTTTTACATTTTGATTAAATTTAGGCGTTTTTCAATATCTGATATTATTTTCAGGTCGATATTAGCAGTTTTTCCTAGTAAAAATGAGGTCCGGTTCCGGACATGTCAAAAATACCGATTTCAGCCGAAATATGCCCGATTTTGGCCATATTTTTTATCAGTATCAGTAAACTACATGCTTAAGCCATTTCTAATATCAAAATTTGAAAAAAACCAGCGTAGGGTTCAGTCTTGTTTTAAAATAATACGTAGCGCCCCTATATATGAGACAACCTATACCAGAGCGCCTTTATATAT
>CABFPE010000530.1:220792-232561 GCA_900660155.1 Hofstenia miamia | reverse complement strand
AAATGCAATTGTAAAATCGATAGTTGTCATAAATTTATAGATTATTTATATACAAAGCAAATAAAACACGTCAAAGAACACTCAGTTCAAACTATGGAAATTGAATGAAATAATTAGCAACGATAAATAGATTTCGAAGAAAAACACTACTTAAACTTAAATTGTGCAGGGACTATCCTCATAAAGTTCATTGTTTCCCTATGAGCTCCAACCATAAATTACATGAACGTTAGGCCACGGTTAGACTAGTGATTGGTTCAAAAGTGATCTATCACATTTGAAAGAATTGCACGTCTAACCACCCCAGATAATTAGCCATGTGACGATCACAAGGAAATTGAACACGGAACACGCACGATTTCTTCGTGATCGTCACATCGCTAATTATCTCGGGTGGTTAGACGTGCGATTCACTCAAAATGTGATAGATCACTTTTAAGCAAATCACTAGTCTAACCGTGGCCTTAGGTATAGAGAAAAATGAAATATTTTTTAAAAAAATTTCGAAATTTTCAAAGAAAAGGTTAATCATTTCAGGTACTTCAGCCACAGCAATAGGCTTTAGTACAAGTCTTCAACATTAAGTTCGGGCATATTTGCCAATAGATGTGTCCATATCTTAGGTCTTAGGTTCTAAAATGCCATAATAGGTTTGGAAAAAAACTTTGAAAATGTAGGAAAAATGACTTGCGATTTCAAAAGAGTAACAGGTTGTTTAAGGTTAAATAAAAACGTAAAATTTAAATTGTTTACAGAGGCTCATAAAGTCGAGAAAACAATATGCTATAAAACATTTTCTAAAATAAATCAAAAATAAGAAAATACTTAAAGGCATCGCGTGTTAGAAAAAATATAACACTTGAATATTATCAATCCATATTAAGCAATATATTTTATAGAGAAAGGCTAACACTAGATTGAAGAAATGTACATACCAAAATGTGTTTAAAATAAAAGTCACTTGCCGTGAATAAGCGCAGTTAAAATCACATGGAAAAATATTCGCCACAAGAGGTCTCATTCAGAACGAAAGAAATAAGCTGGTGGCAAATAGCTGAAAAGGTATCATGATTATTTAAATGTGAAACATATGTTAAAGAATGTATAGGCGGAATAAGAATAATAACCAACAGAAAATCTCGAAGAACGGCGTGTTTTATGAGTGAATAGCTAAAGGAATCAGAAAGAAAATAAATAACTGAGTACTACAAGTAAGATGAAAGCATAAAGAAGGAAGTTTTATTTTCTCAACAGCTGTAAAAATACGTAATAAAATTAAATAATTTATAGGAGTTATGAGAAAATTTCAGTCTAAATATTATGCTTCCAGTCTGTAGTCAAGCTCGAGGCAAAGAGTATCAAGCTGAGACCAGTAAAATGTCAATAAACCAAGATTAATTTCAATTACTTGTTTACTAATTTGTAACTGAAAACGTGAGAACTTTTTGAAAAAAGTAAGCAATGTTTATATAGGCAAACATTAAATCTAACACTATTATGGCACGCTTTTTACGAACATCATAAATGAGGTGTGAATTCACCTTCTTAATTCATACTTCGGATTATATATTTCACTTCAAAGGACTTCGCAGAATAAATACACACAACTCTTTGATTTGAGTATCAAAAACCATCTTGTTTCTAGCGAAATTTATACCTATACCTAATTCGGAATCTATTCACCTTATTATGCAAGGATTATTAACTAATTGTTACTTAAGTCAAAATCAGATCTCACAGTAAAAATTGGATCCGTGTTCAGGAAAACCAACTGGGTAGGGTGTCTCCGAATAAATGAGTTGAAAAATGAATTAATGTTTGCTCTTGTATGGTGGCTAGAACTGTTTTCTTGGATATTGATATCCAATGTGTAAACATTTAAAGATGCAGTTGTACCACACAGTACATATTCATGAATGTCCTTAGGAGGCCGGTTAGTTAAAAATGTGGCATAGCCTTGTTAGTATGTTATATTGTTTCCATTGAAAAATAAGAATTTTGGAGTAATTCAATTAAACCAATCATTCATAAGTTCTTTCAAACTATTATGAATGAATTCAAAAAGATTCGAATGAATAATTGATGCTTTACATTCTCAAAAATACAAAGGGTCTGGAGACTGTATTTTTTTCAACTTATAGATAGCCATAAAAAACTACACAGAGTTGCTTTACAAACTGAATCATTTTCCGTTGCAAAACTGAGGTTCATATGTAGAAATTCAATTGTAGATTTCATCAAAGCTTGCAAAGCACCCTCCACTATTTTGAAATTTGCTCAAACCAAGTAAAAATGAAGCTTCACATCTGAAAGAATCACTCATAGTACAGACGACATTTTTTGGAAGGACGCCCAAATACTATGAACTTTGTCATGGCAAGCGATTTATGTAGACAATTTAAAAGAGGGAATGTGCAGCAGCATATTTTGAAAATGGAAGGAGAAATGAAGTAACTTTCACGGCATCATATTTGTACAAATGCATGGATTAGTAGAACTACTAAATTACTTCGTTGCAATACGAATTTTGAGATTCCTTCCTGTACAATCGAAGAACAATCGCAATGATTAGTTGCGACACAGAAGAACCATGTGCATACCGGTGTCTCGATCAGAATATAAGAGTATTTGACAGAATATGCACAATAAGTAGCATATACATCGAAATTGGCGATCCCGTTTTTATCAATGCACCGTGAAATATTGTCTACATGTATAATAATTCTTAAAGACCAGATCAAGGATACAACGCGAAATGGTGAAGCGTTCCTAAACTTTTTCTATGGTAACAAGCTATCTGCCTTGGCTTCATATGTTTTTATGATTTATGAGCTCAATTGTTTGTTTATATTTGTTTTTGTTATTATTTTATTTTTCCGTAATCTTACATCTCATCATTAATTTTGAAATTACTGCCCTTCTCAATTTAGATATGCCCCACCCTAAATACTATATCTAGATCCAAGCCTGTAGTGTGCTCAAATTTATTTTAAGTTTTAAGCATTCCTGAACTTTGAACAATTGTGAATACAATTAATATATTTATTATTATTATTTTTGAATTTCTACTTGTGCAGGCAAATTTGCGAACATGAATACATCATTAATGCCCTATGTTCCCCAATTTGCAATTACATTTCTTATTCAACTTGTATTTAACCATAGCAAGGTGAGCATAATAATGTTACAAAACGAATACCTTAGTGCTACCATCTTGAAAATTACATATGTAAATTCAATTGCAGAGTGCATCAAAGTTCAAACCAAGTACTAATGAAACGATCATATCTGAAGGTATCACTTACAGACGATATGATTCTTTTGGAAGGACATCCAAATACAATGAATTTCTTCATGTCAACCGATTTATGTAGAAAATTTAATAGAGTTATTGTACAGCCGTGTATTTTGAAAATGGAAACAGAAATGAAGAAGTTTGTACAGAATTTTAGGTGTAGAAATGTATGGATTGGTAAAACTTTTAAATTGTTTGGGTGCAAGACTACATTTAACATTCCTCATGCGCAAATGAAGAATTTTTAAGCGTAAAGAATAATTGCGAAACTTAAAAAACACAGAGACATCGATGTCTCAAGAAGAATTGAAAATTATTTTGGCACTATATGTACAATAAATAGAACATAATCAAATCAATTTTGATTACATGTCTCTTTCGCATCTATCTTTTTGATTCCGCAATAACGATCGAAAAAATAAATTAAATATATATATATATATATAAATATATATATATATGCGGGCTGAAACATTAAAAAGAAGGTTTATATGGTAATTTATAATTATGAGAATACGTTTACAAAAAAACAATACTGGGTTAATTTAATCGCTTAAATTAATATAATAATGACAAGCTTTGCAGAAGAAAATATAAAATCACAGTCGCTAATTTACCAGCACTTTTGAAATTAATTACACAACCGACACCCGCAAAGGTTTACAAAACTATTCGAAAAACACACACACACCCAGGCAGGTGTGGGTATGCCCCATATATGTTTAACCTTCTTTCTCAACTATCTCAGAAATTTCTTACAAAAATTTATTTCTTGCATGGTTATCTACCTGTTAAATGATTTATACGTGTGTGAACAAATTAAGAAAGCAAAGGCAAAACTAAAGATATTTATCATATTTGGCTAAAATCATTTGAATTTTAGTTTGTTATCAGGTAAACAATACTACAAATTCTAGTAATACATCTAGCAAAAAGCGTTCAAATAAAGATGGCTCAATTAAATATTAAAGATAATGCAAAGGTGATAGAACTATCTAGCTAAGAAAACTCGGGTTTGATCCGATGACGGAGCACAAATTCAAAAACTTAACAGATCCAAGAAATTAGTTTATTATATATCCAAAACAAATTTTCCAGTGGGCTTTAAGGCTTACATAGGCATATTCTAATAGTTTTTGCATATGAATACCTTCCATATCGAGCCTATTTACACGTTTGACACTGGTAGACATTATTGAAGTCTCATACTCGTAGGTAAATATATACTGTTTCCAGTGTTTACCATTTAAATAAATAGATTTAAAGGGTTTTAAATGTCGCTTAAATCAGCAGTTTCTTTAAATGCAGCTTTCAATTAAACGATTTCGTTTATTTAAATGGCAGGTTGAGGGGATCTACAATGTAGAAAATAAGCAATAAATAGCATATTGACACTTAACGCATCGCTTTTAATCAATTTTTTGTGAAGAGCAATTTGAGAAAAAAGGCAAATCTTATCGTAAGTTGTGTAAATCTGAATAAATCAGATATTATTATCTAGGCATATGTTGCAAAACATAGGTGCATACTTCTAAAGTAATTGAAACCAATCTTTTAGATGTTCGGGTTTTGTAGATATATCAAGCGAACAACAATGCTGGTCTTCAATGTCGAATAGAATACCGGCCCCAACTGAACTATTTGCTAAAAGTACTCAACTTCCGCTCAGAATAGGTGCCTTCCCCAGCTAAATGCCTAAAGGCTTCAATCTTATATAGTAGAAACAGGATTTCAATGGATATTATCTGAAATAAATTGTTGTTGAAGCTTAACCAGACGATAGATTAATTGATTTGAATTGACCTACTTTTGCATAAGACATAGTTTGAACGCAGTTTGTTTATTCAAATTAGTTTAAACTATCGTTTAATTAAAATTTTATAGTTTAAGTGAATTTAAGACGCAATTTATCTCTTACATCCAATAGGAATCCTATTTTTACAAAGGAAAATGTAGATAGGATTTTGAAAAATTTGTAGTCAAATTATAGTCAATTGAAACTATAAATAAACTGAAGTGAAGGATTTCTTCAAAGAACAGTGAAAGAAAATAAAAGCAGGTGAATATAAGCATTGAATATGCAATCTAATTACTGATCCAAAGGTAGCTTTGAAAAGAAGTCAGAATTTCTGTATCAAGTAGGAAATTGGGCGCTTTCATGTGATACAAATAACGTCAACTCAAAATATTCACACGAAATGTGTGTTTAGCGCAAATTCTAGTTAAAAATTGCAATTATTTATTAAAGCCAACGAAGTCAGATAGCCGAAAACCAAATTTTACAACCTACAGTTGAAATACGTTTGGTAAGCCAAAATAATTGGCGGTTAATTTAACAATTAATATGGAGGAAGAAACATAGAAATAATAAGTTAACACTAATTAGACACTGAAGACCTGAAATAATTTCAATTCGTTTTCAAAAAAATTCCAAATTTTCAATGAAATTAAAATTAAGGTCAAACTACATATTTATAACACTAATAATGTTTTAAAAAAATTATTTCGATTGCAAAAAACCTTATTACAACTAATACTCGATGTGTATTGTCCAGAAATTATGTGTAAGGGTACTATAAAAACTATTTTACGCAAATTGATAATGTTACAAACAACTTGCTACTTTTAAGATTAGAACACATGAGATATTTTTCAGGTTTTTAAAATTTCAAACTTGCTAATGTAGCCCTTTACCGGCAATTTTGTGATAAAAATATATGATGCTTTTAAATATTAACTAGATATGCAAATTTTTCAGTTTTTCGAACACTTCATACTTCATATGATGCTAAATTTACTAATTAAGAAATTGATTGACGCCTTGGTCACCTAAAATTTTTTTCCACCAATAAATGGTTTAACATTTTCTAATTTTAAAAGAAAAATGTACACTTTCTACAAAATTTGTTTAGTTTTTTCTATATTTAGGTCATTTAAAATTTACATAAAAATTCTCAATTATTGTTTCAATCGCACTGTTTTGCAATTCTGATGTATTTTTTCACATTTTGATAATTATTCTTAGAGCAAAATATCTTTCAAATATTGGAAATTGCGCAATAACATGTTTTGAAAATTTAAATTTATTATTATAATGAGTTATTTACACATTTTTAGTAATGAAATCATATCAAAAGTATTGTGGAAAATTTTGGAATGCCAACATTTGTTGGCATTTGAAAATATACTAAATATATAATATGGAAGTCAGTCTCTAATTACAAATCAATACAACATTTTATTATTCATTGATATAATGTTAAAATTAGATAATCTTTGTTTGTCACTTCCAAATGACAACAAAAATGGTCAAGTAGCCAATATGTCATCAATAATGATTTTACTTCAAAACTATTTCTCCTATTTTAGTACCTTTGCAAATAATAGGCAAAAGCATTGCATATAGGGGCAATGTTTGAACTCTGATATAATTTCAAGGTAAGTCCATACTTTTGTGTATGCCCTCAATGGATAAATATTGATATTGAAAATTTTCTAGAGCAAATCCATCGGCAAAATGATTTATCATTACTATGTTCAGTGGCACGTTTAGGGGGGGGCAAGGGGACGCCCCCCTCCCCTATTGGGGCCAACTGCGAACACTTAAAAATGTTCTCTTTCCCTCAATATTGAAAGCAGTTTACTTTAATTCAAGATGTCATCAATCGATTTGCTGCTAAACACAGATGATTGCATTTCGTGTAAGCTTACTTTTGTTTAAAAAGCTTAAACTTTTTGTTTACAATTTTTTTTCTGTAAAATGTGGTGTCAGCCCCCCCCCTCGTTTTAAAAATCCTGAACGCGACTCTGACTATATTTAAAGTGGCCTTTTAGAAAATAGACTAAACCACTAAGATAAATTTCCGCATTCATTGATACAGGAATATTCTAGAAAGAAATCATACCTTTTCTAGTGGTAAGAAGAGGCAGAGATGAGGCATTGACATGGAACGAATCAGGAAGCGTCTCCATGCCTAAACAATTGAAATAAACGCATTCAATTAAAGAATTGAAAATAGCTTTTAAATTCAAGGAAATTGTTTCAACATAATAAATTAGATTGACTATTCATATTAAATATTTAGCAACAATTTTTTGTCAAATTAGCTCGATTCACAGAACACAAACTACGAGAAAAATTATAAATGATCAATTTTAATAAAACCGTAAGGAAATGTACATTATAGAAACATACAAACCTGGTCCCTGCATACTTTCTTTTAGATTATTTTATAATTTACAGTTATTATATATATATATATATATATATATAAATACATTTATATTAGAAATTAAAAATACATTACGTAAATATTAATCTATTCAACCTATTAACAGCTTGATCAAAGCGCTATACCGTTTGCATGAAATCTTCCTTTGTAGTTCTTAATATATTTTGATAATGGGAATGGATTGTACAACACTCTTTCAATGTAAAATTTAATTAAATGGCTGAAAATTTGAAATGGTGCACATTCTTTAAATGCAATTGTAAAATCGATAGTTGTCATAAATTTATAGATTATTTATGTACAAAGCAAATAAAACACGTCAAAGAACACTCAGTTCAAACTATGGAAATTGAATGAAATAATTAGCAACGATAAATAGATTTCGAAGAAAAACACTACTTAAACTTAAATTGTGCAGGGACTATCCTCATAAAGTTCATTGTTTCCCTATGAGCTCCAACCATAAATTACGTCAACGTTAGGCCACGGTTAGACTAGTGATTAGTTCAAAAGTGATCTAGCACATTTGAAAGAATTGCACGTCTAACCACCCCAGATAATTAGCCATGTGACGATCACAAGGAAATTGAACACGGAACACGCACGATTTCTTCGTGATCGTCACATCGCTAATTATCTCGGGTGGTTAGACGTGCGATTCACTCAAAATGTGATAGATCACTTTTAAGCAAATCACTAGTCTAACCGTGGCCTTAGGTATAGAGAAAAATGAAATATTTTTTAAAAAAATTTCGAAATTTTCAAAGAAAAGGTTAATCATTTCAGGTACTTCAGCCACAGCAATAGGCTTTAGTACAAGTCTTCAACATTAAGTTCGGGCATATTTGCCAATAGATGTGTCCATATCTTAGGTCTTAGGTTCTAAAATGCCATAATAGGTTTGGAAAAAAACTTTGAAAATGTAGGAAAAATGACTTGCGATTTCAAAAGAGTAACAGGTTGTTTAAGGTTAAATAAAAACGTAAAATTTAAATTGTTTACAGAGGCTCATAAAGTCGAGAAAACAATATGCTATAAAACATTTTCTAAAATAAATCAAAAATTAGAAAATACTTAAAGGCATCGCGTGTTAGAAAAAATATAACACTTGAATATTATCAATCCATATTAAGCAATATATTTTATAGAGAAAGGCTAACACTAGATTGAAGAAATGTACATACCAAAATGTGTTTAAAATAAAAGTCACTTGCCGTGAATAAGCGCAGTTAAAATCACATGGAAAAATATTCGCCACAAGAGGTCTCATTCAGAACGAAAGAAATAAGCTGGTGGCAAATAGCTGAAAAGGTATCATGATTATTTAAATGTGAAACATATGTTAAAGAATGTATAGGCGGAATAAGAATAATAACCAACAGAAAATCTCGAAGAACGGCGTGTTTTATGAGTGAATAGCTAAAGGAATCAGAAAGAAAATAAATAACTGAGTACTACAAGTAAGATGAAAGCATAAAGAAGGAAGTTTTATTTTCTCAACAGCTGTAAAAATACGTAATAAAATTAAATAATTTATAGGAGTTATGAGAAAATTTCAGTCTAAATATTATGCTTCCAGTCTGTAGTCAAGCTCGAGGCAAAGAGTATCAAGCTGAGACCAGTAAAATGTCAATAAACCAAGATTAATTTCAATTATTTGTTTACTAATTTGTAACTGAAAACGTGAGAATTTTTTGAAAAAAGTAAGCAATGTTTATATAGGCAAACATTAAATCTAACACTATTCTGGCACGCTTTTTACGAACATCATAAATGAGGTGTGAATTCACCTTCTTAATTCATACTGCGGTTTATATATTTCACTTCAAAGGACTTCGCAGAATAAATACACACAGCTCTTTGATTTGAGTATCAAAAACCATCTTGTTTCTATTCACCAATATTATGCAAGGATTATTAACTAATCGTTACTTAAGTCAAAATCAGATCTCACAGTAGAAATTGAATCCGTGTTCAGGAAAACCAACTGGGTAGGGTGTCTCCGAATTAATGAGCTGAAAAATGAATCAATTTTTGCTCTTGTATGGTGGCTAGAACTGTTTTCTTGGATATTGATATCCAATGTGTAAACATTTAAAGATGCAGTTGTACCACACAGTCATGAATGTCCTTAGGAGGCCGGTTAGTTAAAAATGTGGCATAGCCTTGTTAGTATGTTATATTGTTTCCATTGAAAAATAAGAATTTTGGAGTAATTCAATTAAACCAATCATTCATAAGTTCTTTCAAAGCATTATGAATGAATTCAAAAAGATTCGAATGAATAATTGATGCTTTACATTCTCAAAAATACAAAGGGTCNTTGTTCATTCCGCTATAAAGCATTCTATGGATGGATTCCCTCATCAGCCTGGTGTTTGGACTACAAAACGTTGATTACAGCTTGAAAGTGGCTTAAAATCTCACCTTCCAGCCACAAAACCTAGGCCATTAGCAAAAAACATTCGAGACTGGTTGGCCTTTGCTTTGGCTCAGGCAGATAAGGGAGTAGAGAATAGTGAAAAGTGCAGTTTAGTGATGAAACAACAGTCCCGTAATATTCTAATTATTCACAGCATGTTCGACGCACTCCTGGTGAATGGCACAACCCCAGGTATGTGGTGCCTACTGTCAAGAATCCGCCGAAAGTAATGTTCTGGGGAAGTATTACTGCTCGGCATGGTGCCATTTGGCAACTTCTACTCAGGTAAACAATACAGGCTGCTAATTATCTGCAACTCTTGCGAGACAGGTCGCCGTTTTGGATGGAAATCTGCAATACATCTATTTTTAAGAAGGATTGTGCGCCATGCCATACTGCTAAAGTTGTTCTTCAATGGTTTGATGCACAGCTGTTTGATGTGATCAGAGACTGACCTGGGTCACCTCCGGACTGAACCCCATTGAAAACGTGTGGACAATGCTGAAGAAAAAAATGCCACAGTGAAATCCAACATCCCGAGCCTAACTTATAAATATTGTGAAGGATGTAGAGGTCAAGGACATCACTGTGGAGTATTGACACCAAATTGTGTATTCCATGCATGAGCGAATCCAAATTGTTATCAGAGCTCATGAATAACATGCAAAATATTGATCGATTATATTTCACACTGTCAGTATTTATTATGAACTGTAGAAGTGTTTTATGTTTGTCTTTAGTTTTTGCTTTACATTATAATAAATATCATACTATGAAGAGTTAAGATGTACAAAGACTTTTGGCGGAGACTGTATATGTATATAAACATAATACTGTATTATAATACACAGAAGTTTTTAAACTTAAATTTCAAAATCGCTGCATCCGCAGCAGTTAATCTTGCATCAACAAAAATAGCAACATTTAAAAATGTACAAAACGCCAGCAAGAATTTTAAAAATATCTGAAACAGAATTGCTTTTGATCTTGATGGAAATTAATAAAGAACTTACATGCCATCTAGCGTGGAAAATTAAGAACTCTAATCATATTTAAAAATCCATTCAAAACTTATTTATTACTATTAGAATCAATTGATGAGTGCAATTGATTGCTGATGAGGTCAGGTCATTTTGATTTACCAGTGGACATGTTTAGAACAGCCCACAACATATTAACACTAGACCTCCCGCTATTTCAAACATTCATTTTTCAAAAGATCTTCAATCCAAAATGTAATAAACATGCCAATCTCCTGCGAAAAAATTTAAAAAAAATGAAAATAGATAAAGTTTATGTATAAATTATGTTAAAATAAACAAATATATGTTGTGTACCTCACAACTACAGAAAAAGAAATTGTAGATGTTAATTGTTTCCTCCATAGATTGTAAACTATCTGATTGTATCAAACTTAGTTATGGGAATACGAGTGGGGATTTGCTTGCGAAAAAATGTAAGGAATTGCGCAAAACTTGTTTCAAAAGTTGCGCAAAAATTTCCAATTGTTGGAATAAGAAAAAGGAACTGAGCCAAGACAATACTTTATTCCTAATTGAAACTCGCACACCATAACAACTAAGTAGTTTCTTAGCCCCTCTACACGACCACACTTAGGTTTTGGTGAAAAATGTGCCCTCATATAGGAGAATGTACCCTCAATGTCACATAAAACTAGTAATGCATTCACAAAAACTTAATTTTCTCCTGGTCCGGATTTTTTCCACAAATTGCTGAAATTTGGCTTAAATATGGTTGGAAATCAAGTACATTATTCACCCGTGAAACTAAGTGGATACTGGCTACCAGCGGATTTCTCC
>CABFPE010000530.1:179081-199075 GCA_900660155.1 Hofstenia miamia | reverse complement strand
ATATATATATATATATATATATATATATATATATATATATCATTTCATTAGGTCTTCCTAACGCCACAGCTGCAATTTAGTAATGTATTATTGACACAACACACAACTAAACTAAAGTTATCCTATTACTTGAAAGTGGTCTCTGGAGGTGTCCCCCCGTTTTATCACTTGGAGAAAATATTAGTATTTACTAATTTAATGCCCCAAAACGTGAGAATCAGATAGAGGGATATATTAAACCCGCATATAGTGGCCCTGCGCTCATAGTAAACGAAACATCATATCCCTAACACAATGCATATTTATAGTAAACCCGGATTTAATAAACTCTTATAAATATTTAAAAAATTATGTAGCTTCAATCACATTTCTTTCTTACGTTTGTTTTTGTTAGATAACGCCGAAGGCCCAGCTTATTACAATGACGAAGTAAAACTTGATAAACAAAAACATTGCGACGGATTGGCAATTGAAATTGACAAGTTTAATTAAACTGAGCCACAAAAGTAGGTTAAGGAGATATTATAAAATAAAGCTATAGAATGTTGATGAATGACGATGTGTGGGGAAAATAAAATTACAGACGTATGCATCACAACCCAACGTTAACGAATTAATTATTTACAAAATCACGCGAAATCAAACTCAACAAAGAGTAATTATTAATTAAATTTCCAACCGTGCTTTCAGAAATAGCAGGAAAGTAATCATGCAGAAATATAAACATTCTGCCTATGAGTTAAAAATGTTGAGAAACAGAAGTTGTATTAATATTGAAATCTACAGTCTATATGGCTCCCTCAACTTTACTCCAAATTTTAACAAGAACCCAGATCGAATTAAATATTCACCTTTACGCTATTCACTCATTTTTGTTAAAAAAGTAAGCTATAGACCGAGGTTAATTATTTTTAGGAAAAAGCGGAAATGGGGTTTCATGTTTCTTAATTTATTATTTACTCGTGGGCGTGTGTATATTTGCCTAAGTGTACTATGTACTTCTTCTGATTTCAGTTGGATGATTCATGGCTAGCCAATTCACTATCCTTTTATTTGTGGGCTATACAAAGAAGTTCTCATGCAGTGAATCTGCTACTGCAATATAATACATTTTGAAAACAAGCATAAAGCTCGTGATGTCGTTAAAATATCTTCCGCCCCTGGGCTTTTTTGAGCCTCATATTCTTATAGAGGATTTCTTATATAAAAATGAGTGTATTGTGACATGTATCACTTGTAATTTGAAGAAATCTAAGATGTTACTCAGGTCGAAATTTTTTTTTCAAAAGCCATTCTACCTTCATGAAATCTGATATACAGCATACTGATATGCATCTAAATTAAAAAATATAGTATATTTGCCCCACAAATTTTCGTTTCCATGATCATGGTGTCTATCTTTGATTTTGACAAAGCGACTAAGGAACACCAATATCGAAAAACCATGATAATAATAAATGAACATGCTCACAAAATTTGTCCAAAATGAAAAATACCAGTAATGACAAATATATCGGGGGTCACAGAACCATAAAATCCGGTAATATAAAAAGTATTCAACTGAGAGGGATCAAACCATTCATACCAGGGTTATTATCTAGATGCCTACAAAGTTTCTTCATTTTATCTTGAAGGCTACAAAGAACTGCCGTGGAAAAATGTTGAAATGAGATAATTGTGATTGAAGTATACAATAATTTTTACTTACACTTACAAAATTACTCCGTTTTTCTACTAATTTAAATGGAGATGATGCAATATCAAGTCTCATGTGCATGTTGAAGACTTTGTTCAACTTCCAAAGAATAACAATTCAGAACCAGGTGTATGTGTGGAAGAGGGACTTTCTCACACCAGAGACGTCTACTAATAGTCAATGCAAAGTATTTACCCTTGTAGTATGTTTAAAGTCAATTTGAACAGTTACGATGATGGTGTGTAGAAAAATGAATGTCAGACTTAATTTTCTTCGATGAAATATTATTACTGTTTATGATATAAGATAGTGAAGTAGCGGAGAAAATATGGACAGTTAAATGTGTTATGGAGTGTCGGCACAGAATTTGCACACAAAGATGATGATCAAATACAAAATAAACATATCCCTTAGATGAACTTTGTAATAATGGTATCTAAATAACCAATCAGAACCAGGTATATGTATGGAAGAAGGACTTGCCCACACCAAAGCCGACTAATCATCGCAGATCGTCAACTTCAATTGCTGATGAAACATTACTACTGCTAGGACAAGATAGTAAGTTCAAAAATTTATGCCAGACAATTTACAGTTGAAGAAGTTTATTGCAGGTTATGAACTGGGATAGTGCTGTAGAGGAAGAGGTTTCAGGGGAAGCATGACTCTTCAGGAACAAAAGCCAATCCAACTGACCTGAAAGATTGGAATTCTGGTGTTAGCTGGAGTATACAGGTCAAAAGGTGAAGCAACTGAAAGTTTATGGAATGAAGAGAATGGAAGGCCAATCTTCAGAGCAACAATGCCTTTAGAGACATTTCACAAGATCTCTTGTGTTATCCGATTTGATAACCATGACACCAGAGCTGGTCTGGGATAAATGGGTCGAAATCCCCCCCTTTATTGTATAATCCTGGCCCCTATGTTACCATTGATGAGCACCTCATTCCATTCAGAAGACACTGTCCTGACAGTATATGCCAAACAAACCTGTGAAATATGGCATCAAAATATGTGCAGCCTGTGATGCAAAATCCAGTATATACTGGAAAGCCACCTAGAGGAGTACTTTTGAAGAATCAGGGAATGCATGTGGTATTGGAAATGACTGAAGGGCTGCAAGGTCATAACATCACATGCAACAACTTCTTTACATCATACCATCTTGGTGATGAACTTCAGAAGAGAAATCTGACTATGATGGGAACAGTAAGAAAAAATAAGCCAGAACTTCTCAGTGAGATTCTGAAAATGCAAGGAAAATCTCGGTATTCCTTAAAATTTGCTTTTACAGAGAAAACAACACTTGTTTCTTACTGTCCAAAGAGAAACAAGAATGTTCTTGTGATGAGCACAATGCACAAAGATGCTTCTCTGAGCACAAGAGAGGACATGAAGCAACAAATGAACCTAGATTACAACTCCACCAAAGGTGGAGTTGACAATCTTGACAAAGTCACAACAACATATAGCTGCCTGCACAAGACTTCCTGTTGGCCCTTAGTGGTTTTCTACAACATTGTAGACATGTCTGCTTACAATGCCTATGTACTTTGGATTGAGATCAACCAGCAGTGGAATGCCAGCAAACTGCACCGACGTCGACTGTTTCTGGAAAAACTAGGCAAAGCACATGTCACTCCCATGATACAAAACCAGACCCCGCCAGCTCGATTCCTAGCAGCTGCTGCTGTCATTGCAAAGGTCCAGGGCAGGGCATCTAACCAACCCACAATGGATACAGGTGCAAAGAAACACAAGAGGTGTCAAGTCTGTCCCTCCCAAGAAGACAGAAAAACAAATACTTGTAGTGTGTGGTGCAAGAAGTTCATCTGCAGAAAGCTAACAGTCACATTGTGTCCATTATGTGGGCAACACTGAAAATGTTTAACATTGAAAACCCTTGAAGATCAGGCAAGCTAAATGAAAAAATATTCGTGAAGAGAGAAACATTTAATTCTTAATAGAATTGGACTTCTATATCTCTTCTTCTCTTTATTCTAAATGTTTATATAATCGAAAATAAGGTTTTTATTGGTTTAACTTCATTGTTGATTGTTTTGAGTAAATTTACACAATCTGGGTCAAAATGACCAACAACATAATCAATGTACTTTTTTCCTAACATAATACAAGGGCTAACTAGCGAAAAATCCATAAAAATACTATTTTAAATGAAATTTGTACCCGAGTACCATATTAAGAAGAAACTAGCAATTTGCAGCAAGGCAATCTCGCGCTCCCAATGCTTAAACTGATGGACCTTATTTAAAAATGCGAAAAACGTTTTTTAGAAAACAAATTATTCAACACTACACTTGAAAAAGTTTTGCAAAATTTTAAAACAAGAGGATATGAAAGGGTTAAGGCAAATCCAGAATCTCAAACCAACAAACGGAAAAAATAACGAATATGTATATTTTTTGAATTAATAGCACCTAAAGACATTCTAGATTATGTTTCACTGATATTGGGGTAATAGAGCTGGACACAGTAGTAATGTCTCTGAAGTCGCAATTAGAGTATAAAAAGATAGCATGTTATGATTTCTATAATAAATAATATGATATTTATTCCAAATCACAAACACAATTATTAGTGATTGGTCCGAATTTCGAATATAGACAGCAGGAAATTTAAAGAATGATTCAGCATCTGATACTTGATCCGCCATTCATTACAACTTGACTGGAGAGACATATATATCTACTTCCCCGGCTTATACTGAAAATTGATGCAAGATTAAATTGGAAATTTAACTTCAGTTATACCAAGGCGTTCAAATGAATAATACCAAATTGGTAGTCTCCATTTTTAAATTATGAATTCGTCAAAAAAGTTAATCATTTTCTAAATAGCAACCATACATTGATGTTTATATATTTAGGTTTCCGCTAAAGCATTTTTACCAGCAAAATACAAAAACCAGCATGTCAGAAAGAACGTTCTTTGAAAAAGCTGGTAATATAATAACAGGATGGATGCGGATCACACAAACCCTACCTAACACCATATGTAGGATGGGTGGGCTAAGATTTCTATGGTATCGATTTTGTGGAAATTTGTAATGAAAACAAATTTTCCCCAAAGTCCAATTACTCATATTTCACAGTAGTGCAGTAACTATTGAACACTCAACTCGCAGTGTTCAAACGACGTCTTATCATATTGAAATGGAATCACTAACAAAGGTTTTTGTGTTTATTATAGTGATCGTCTCTGTGCAATCGCTAAATGTTGAACAATTATCTTTTTCAGTCGATGATATCAGCAAAATCAGCAAAAGTACTTCAGCTGATGTCCATTTAAAACTAGAATTTTTTGATTGATTTTGGAGTAGTGTGACCTGCAGGTATGCAATATATATGCTAAAACAATGTTTCAAAAAATCGAAATATTTTATCAAAAATGGTCAGAATTTCCATTGTCAATGGTGTAATTTTACTATCAGTAGGCACACTGTAGTTCAGCATTATATTGGGTACTGTAATATAACTGTCTTTCATCTTAATTATTTTCTGTGGGATGGTGTGGAGAAGACAATTTACTGATATATAACACCTCTGTTTATTGAATCGTTAATGGCCAACCCGAACGACTCTTATCAAACTATATTACATGTATGCATGTAAATAAGTGGTGTGTATTAGTAATAGTTTTTGCGAAATAACCGAGGAGAATCAAATACATGTATATATGTAGGAAGTAAAATCATGACAGTGTCGAAAATGTTGACTCCAAATTTCTAGGATATTTGTAACTCGTGATAATCTATTTGCAAACAGTACTGACCAAAAAAGTGTAATTGCAAAAGACTTAATAGATTTCATTGAAAAAACTATTAGCAAAATTGAGATGCACTCAATTGAAAGTTCGAAAAGTAATTTTTGCCAAAATCACTTGAATTTAGCATTTTTAATTAAAAGGGAAAATAAATGGCGCAAACCAAATGATTGCCAATATGCGTAAAATTGATAACTAGGGCTGATCAGCTCAGGTGATAGATGAATAGTTGTGTATCGCCGCGGATTATGCATTGAGAGGGAAACTATTTTGCAAACTAGAGGATATTCATTAGAAAATTTTATGATGAAAACACAACTAGATGTTCTTGGTATAAAAATTTTTCTGAACAAGAATAATTTGAATTTCATTTTGATGCTGAAAACACTCACTACAAATCGATTTCTTACATAATTGATTGATCAGAAAATCGATAATTGCGACAGCCCTAATAAGTATAATATGGTAAAGAAACAAAAATGCAGGAACAAAACCTGAATAATTTTGATGCTAACATCATAATGTTCGCAGCCAGGTTAAAGCAAAATTGTTGGCATTATGAGGATTAACGTCGTATGCATGAAGCGTTTAGGCAATAGTTATGATAGTAAAATGAAGAAAATTGTGAAACAGGTGACGCGCTGTAAGCATCAATTTGTCAGCGCAAATGAGCAAAATTTATTCAGAGTAAAGAAAGATGGATAAATAAATAATTGATAAAGAGGAAATTAAGAGAAGAACAAATATTATTTCCCATTACTTTCATGGATAAAGAAATCTCACTGAAGATGAAATAAAATATGGCTGTTAAATATGTTCCTAAGTTGGTTACGTGTAGAAAAGTGGGATATTTTTCGAAGGAGGCAGTTTTGCATAATCCCAAATACATAAAAAAATAAAGAATGCTATACAATCTACATTGAGAAATTGTAAATTTAAGAAAAAAAACGATGATAGAATTTGTATTGAAATTTAAAAAACGTGTCTTTTAATGGCGTTGAGGCACAATTATTTTTCAAATTTCAGGATTGTTGAAAATAACGTTTTTGGAATGTGTGGATAACTAAATTGCATATTAGTTATATTAACCATTTAGTAGGTGATATTTCTAAAATTTGACTTTAAAAGTAAACAATACAGATTGCAAAAAATAATTCCGCAGTGTTACATTATAGAAGACTAATAGACAAGCAATTTTACAAATTAAATATTGGATTTTGACCTCAAAACGAAATGCCCAACTAAAAATATTTTTGATTTTTTGACCTTATAACCACATTAAATAATTGCACAATTCGCGTTTTTCATATCTAAATGTATTTTGAATTATGGTATTGGCTGTAAAAAAACACTTTGACCTCATTGACTTTTACGCAACCTATTTATTGGATTTTGCAATTGTTCCATTGATTGTGCAGGATCAGTGCGATAAACTAAATTCTGGAGCTATCTGCCTGTTCTATTAATTGTAATAATGTCTCTTTCTAATACTATGCTAAAAATTAGGTTAATAAATTGACAGGTTCACGATCATTGAAGTTGCTAGTCTTCAAATTACGAAGTAATTTCATGAATATTGGTACAAATAGTATTAATCAGGAAATCGATCAATCAAAAATTAAGAAACAATTCCCGCGAAAAGACCATTCAATATTAAATAATTCCGAAATATATGTTCCCCTTTGCAACTGTAGAATTTGAACAATATTGGTTTGGGGAAATGATTAAGAAACCAAACACAAACACAACTTCGAATGGAATAAATTTCCAACAAACATTGAGTAATATTTTGCTAATATGGTGTAATAAACAAATGGTACGGAAATTGTTTAACTTAAGTTATTGTTGCGATATCGTCTGTCATTTGAACATTGAAATGACAAATAGAGAATAAAAACGGCTCTCCACGGCGCCTAAAAATCGCATTGGAAGCTAAAAATTGAACTGAGCGGAAACAATAACACTCAATTGGCGGATAATATAATTAAATTGTCATTTGACATTATATGAAAGAATTTTTAATTCATTATCTAAAGCCTTTCTCTATCAGATCACTACGAACATTAAGAATAAAGGGAGTAAGATAGGGTCCCATGTGATTTACAGGTTACAGAACCAAATACAGTTCTGGAAAAAAGAATTCGGCCACACATGATTTGTTATAAACATTTCTAAGAAATGGACGCCAAGAATGTCATATTTATTTTTGCATTAGATTTTGGGTTGCACAAAGAGAAATTCATCAATGTTGAGACATAATTATCACTGTTCACTTTAAATCTCAAGGAGAAATGTAACATGTTTGTAATTAGCTAATCTATTCCTGGAAAAATGTATTCGGCCACTTCAGACCAAATCAAAGAATCTGTAAAAAATTTCATTGATTGAGTTTTTTTCAGTCTATTTATATTGAAAATGTTTAATAACAGTTTATTCGCCATATATGATGTTTGTTTACGTACCTCTTGCCATCCGCGAGTTGATTATCTCCAAACATTTACTTATATTGCATCAATTATTCATTTATGTATATTATTTTGAATTTACTTTTTTGGATTTGTTCATTTGTTAAAATTTTTTTCAGGTCGCCGAATGCATTTTTCCAATACAAGTTTTCTAATTTTGATTAAAAATTAATAGCCAATTGGTAATCTACATATTTTATAGTATTAGACATACAAATTTTCGTTTTTTAATCAAAGTAACACTTGGGCACACCCTATCCAATGAATGCTCATTATTTATTCAAAATAGCAAGGTGGTCGAATTCATATTTCCAGTACTGTACTTCAGTAACGCTAGAACCAATAAAAATTTTTAAAATTGTAAATTAATACAAAACATGTTAAAAGCTTCTCAAAATATCAATCACACCGCAAGTGAAAATTTCATACTACCAGCTGATTTCAAAGCGGGACTAATGTACGGCTCTAATAAACCACTTTCACAAATGATCAAACTGATTGTCTCTGTTTACATTTTTAAGCGAATAGAAAACGTTTTGATAAATTTCGCAACAGCGTTGAATAGCAGATTGAAATTCATACTATTAAAAATGAAGTATAAAAAGAATTTACATTCGAAAAAAGTTCTTATTTATTAGTTTTCAAATACATAAAATGTGTATTTACAAGGTGAATTTTTTTACTGTCTCGTAGCCTACAAGACAAAGTGAAGAGACTTGAAGTAAAACAGCATGAACTGCATTTGCTATAGAATTTAAACAATTAATGATCGAATAAGAGAATTGTTAAATAAAGCGGGTGTCTAATAAGTGAAAACTCAAAGACATTCAACGTTGATTAGAAATTTGTTACTGATTTTTAAAATAATTTTAAACTAAAAATTAAATATTTTCTGTAAGCACGTTTAGAATTTACGTATAAGTTGCAGTTACAAAAGAAATGGCAATTACATTAATGTTGATCCAGTCAATTTATAATAATTAAAAGGTCGAAAGAATGGTGAACCGTTTACAATATTTTTGTGACGAGTCAAACGTTTACTAACTGAAAGAGGATCAAACAAAACTAGGGCACTAACCCCACAAAAAATCTAAAACAGAAGAGAGAAAACACATCAAATTTTGAATGACACAATCAAAATGTCGTCAGGTGGGAACTAAAAATTCCAGCGCTTTACAAAACACAATTTGATGTGTAATGTACTATTTAGCAGATGCATAAGAATGAGTTTTATATATTAACACTAAGCCTATAACAACACATTGTTTGCAAAAATAGCGTTTTAGTTTCATGTTTAGTAGTGGAGCAAGTTTTCCTTTACTCCATTTGGTAAATAAGGTTCTGGCTTGAAAAATGTAGCGATTCCATTGCTCTCAACATTATGAAATTCTTTAAGTTGGGCAAATTTGTAATTTCCAAAGAACATATACAACTTTCGTAAACAACAATTTGTAACTGCCTGGTGAAAATTGGAAAGTGGTCACTGATTTACATGAAATCTAAATTAAACGCAATCTAGCTAATATTGTCTACGCATCAATGCATGCACATCTTTCACGATTGAAATTTTTATCAATTAACCAATTAAAAAGGAACTGAAAAAAGATTCATAATAGCAAATGTCACTTAGTTTATATTGCGCAATTTGATGCATACTTCTTTGCAATTTTACTTAGAAATTCCTTTTTACTTACTCAGACTGATGGCATTTGACAAAAGAAACGAAGCATATTTAACATGGTATTGCAAAATGAGTCACACAACATGAAACTATTAAATATGACAGTATCTTCACTAACATTCGATAATATACAAAATAAATGAAAAAAAGTGTATAAATTTTAAATTCAAGTCAATGGTTATCTCTAAAAAACAATATATACCATGATACTCTATCATGGAAAGCGTTTCAGATTATTGAAAAGTCTCAATTAGCAATAAATTGGGTAAATGTAAATTCTTAATCCATGCTTTTGTTAGTTTTGTATCCTATGTTGTTATTGAAGCATTAAGAGTCTTTGCATACACTTGCCATTTTCAAGTTTTTGTTCCTTTTTGGTAACATATTGATTATTGATTAAATGTATGCAGGCCGACTGCGAGCCAAAGCAAAACAAATGTGGGTTGAGAAAAAATTGGTCGGGTCGGTCCAAATAATAAATGCCGGCTTTGACCCTTGGTATTAGCAGTCTAATAATGAATTGTATTCTATTCAATTCAAAAAAGAAACGCATATGAACTATGGTTTAAAAACGTTTCCATTCGATGGCAACATTAAAGCTTCTATTGAATCATTATGCACTACGCTATAATTAAAGGACATAATCTACAGAGGAAAATCCATAAATCAATAATTCCAACGGTGACGTTGGGACTTTATGACCATAAATACATGATAAGTATTTATGATATGAAAAAAAATTTATGTCTGAAAAATAATTGCCATATATTGGCATCGTTTGATAAGAATGAAATATCAACGGCATTTCCAACTCAATAACATTTTCAAACATCGGATCATGTCGACATTTATTCAATTGAGACTTTCGAAATGGCAAAAAGTTGTTGGACAGTATCTTATCAAAAAACAATTTGGCAATTTTGTTAATTGACCTTTTTTGGTTTACAAGATAGATTAATAAATGCGTATACGTATGACATTTATTTCAGCAATTATAAATACATAACTAGACTAAGTATATAGAAACATGACCTTGTGTAGTAAAAATAGCAAAAATAATATGTACTTAAATTTGTGCCTACAAACTTCTCAACTAAATAATATAGGGGGGGGTGTAATAGCTCATTATAAACAGCTCAGTTGATTTAATGAAGAACTACTAAATGAAATGTATAAAAATAATAAAAAATAAATGTTTGAATTTTTAGGTAAACCACGGTCAAACAAACAGATAGCAGTCCACCATCCGTATTGCGAAATTATCAAGCAGATGTATTGTGGGAAATCAATAAGATATGTTAAAATTGAAATATTATGGTATAGGCCTATAAGAAATTGTTCAACATATAAGTCCAATAGTGAACGAAAAGAGACACATATGCGAAAAAGTTACTTGCTATACAAAAGTGCTCTTTACTGCTTAAGCATGCACTAATTACACTATATAAATGTAACAGTATAACTTCGTTTGCATTCTTAATGACAATTACTTAGGATATGGAGTGTAGGAGTTACAATTTGTTTAGATTTGTATGAGAGGCTAGATTCAAACTTGCCATTAAAATATTGCACATATGTCATATTATACCAAGTTATGAATCCTTGATTTTAAAAAAATGTAATGAAGTTGTAAATGCTGATGCTCTTTCACCCAATAAATGCGGCAATTTCTTAGTAAGTGTTCTTTATTTTATATTTTACAAAGGAAGCAGTAGAACACTCCGATGGATAAATTAAACTACTTTTTATTGGAACACTCAAGATTTGATTACTCAACCAATTATTATTATCTATACTACTTTACTGAATATTTTAAATGAGTATTATTCACTTAAAAAAAATCAAAGGAAATCACCTTGAAAAAACTTCTTCAGAATAGAAATTCAAAAAGTATTATCAACAAATAGATTTCCAAGTACCAGGTGATGGACCTTAGTCAGCTTTACTCAAATTCAAATTTAATAAATGTATTGCTTAATGACCTTGAAATGAATGTCTTTGCCATTAGTAGAAAAGCGCATAAACCAACTAGCAGTGCTAAGCCCTTACATTGTATGGCAGTTCTTTATTTGAACCATTTCCATTTTCATACCAAAAAAACAACAGGAAAAATGAAGCGATGAATGGATACCTTAGTTGAATATATGTGCTACATATTCTACACATTGGATAAGAATTTTTCAAAGTAAAGTCATTGAATAATTGAATTAACCTGAATGACATTTTTATGGAGATGAACAGCTGTACTGATAAAATTATAAAGCACGATGCTAACTAATAAAACAAACACATACCCCACTCAATACCAGTCACGAATGCGAATTCAAATTAAATAGTGGGCGCGTTGGATTGGCTGAGAATTGAAGTTGTGTTCTTAATCCAGCGCATCACTTGAAAAGTTCACTTTGAAGGCGAACGAATTGCCACATGATAGCAGACATTAACAGCCTTCGAAAATGTGTATTGAGAACGCTATTCCCGAGATGAGACAATTAGTCACCAATCGATTTTGGAAGATGTGCTGAATAAATTTCAAAAATCTTCGATTTTCGTTTTGTGTCAATTTAGGGAAACATGCACTAGGTGGACAGAATTGCAAAATACCAGAAATCCATCAATTTCAGTGGTTAACAGAATGACCAGAATGAATTTTAAAGGAATATGTGTGATACGTTGCCCCAACGTCAACGTTACAACACATTGAAATAATAACACGCAGTAATACGGATATTAGACAATCCACATATTTGGCCTTAATTGATTAACATATCAAGGCTCAAACTTCTTTTAAATCTTCAAAAATATTTATTGTGGAGAACAATATTGCACTAAACAGCTGATGCATGGAGCGTTGAGTTGAATCTTGGTTGATCGCATGGTTGAATTTTCTCATTCAAAGTGCAAAAAACCCGTCTCTGCTCGAACAACCGCCCCATATGCAAATACAACCACGAAAAAATTAATTGAAATATAATTTCAGTAAAATATTGATTTACCAAAGCATTGCCAACAAAATAATTATCGAATAGATGTTTGTTAATGCAACTAAAATGTAACCCAATGGTCTGAAAAAGTGCATTTATGTAACAAACACGTAAAAAACTCTTTATAAATGAAAAACAAAAAACTTGAGTAGAATATAACAAACAATCCATTATGATGAATTTCATTAAATGTTTATAGGATTTTTCAAACCAACATGCTTAAAAACAAAAAGTGACCATATAGCATTTTGGCCACCCTAATCATTGTATATATTATACTGTATGTAACTAAAGATCTTCAAATTTCGAACTACAAATAAAATGAAATTGTTCAGATCTTTCTAAGAAAAACTACATGCAGGATAACGGTTATGGGCGGCGGTATTTCAATTTTGAGTTCCATACGATAAGTACGGTTTTTAAAAAATATAGCGCGCTTTTGGTACGGAATCACAAAACGGCATTTGATTACCAACATTTATTGAAAGTCGAATCATATTTGTAACGCAAAGGCATACTTAAACGCATTCAAACTACTTGAAAACAATGATTAATTTAAAAGCGTCAAGTTTTTTTTCGTTTGCATAAACGTGGCTAAACATTTGTAGCGGCACTGTATTTGATAAATAGCGTTTTGCGGTCTTTTTTTTGAAAAGATCGGTTCGGTTACGATATTGTTTAAAAACCGCTGTATCGGTTGCGGTACAGTGTACCATCAATATGCTTAAATGACATGACTGATAATTCAGAGTTAGGGCAAGTATGTAGTTTATTGATACTCAATCATTTCATTCAAGCGACACCAGCAATTAAAAAAATTGCATTGAAAACAAATATTAGTTTAGCAATAATTCTCAAATAGATTACTCTCCTCTAAAGTATAATATTACAAAATGCTTCCAAGAATAAATATACAGTGGAGATGAGAAGATGAGATATGTCTGCTTCTGATTGAAAAGAAATGTTTGCGTCAATAAATAGCATTAAGGAGTAGTTGTAAACAAGTACACATGAGCGCATGTCGTAAGCATGCCTCATTGCGTTAATAGAAAGCACAAATTACATTAACTGGAAAACGACAAATCAGGAAGTTAATTAGAATTTCTTTAAATTTAACAATATAGCAATTCATTGACATTCATTCCAAGCGATCTATACGGTATTGAATATACATGAATTTCAAAAAATTATTTTATTATTACACCTAGAACGTTACATTAAAGCGTCCTTGTGTTGAAGTTGCGAAATACCACTACAACTACAGATGTCATTGAGTCAGCCAATATGGGCACAGTTGTACCTGGGACGAAATGTTATGCCCAATCTCAAAGTGTAAAACTTCAAATCAATTAATATACAATAATGTAAACTCGTTCCAAAACTAAATGACAATGAAAAGGGTTGAAAAGGCATAGTCCCCATCCCCAGCATAACCCAGTATAAACAAAACTCCGAATATAAATGAGATCCAAACATGGACTTTGCTATAACAGTATGTATAAAATTTCCGTGGGAGCCGATGCTGGCAGTAAAGTGAATTTAATCTCTCGAACGATTTGAATACACAAGAACTATTTAAAAATGCCATTGTTAGAAATTTCTTTAAAAATTCTTAATAAAATTGGTACAATACAGAGTAGAAATTAGGTATGGGACGAAGGTTAGTCTAGAACTGTCGAATGTCGAAACTTAGAATATTTTAATGTCTTCGACATTCGTCTTTGAGCATGAAAAATATCAAAAATGGACAAAGGTCGAAGGTATAAAAATGCGCGTACATATATTTTACTAACACGTTTTGATCAGTAACGTGTTTAAGGGGGCAGCGAGGGCGAGCGCCCCCTCTTGGGGCCAGTTGCGAACACTTTATTAAAATGCTATCTTTTCCTCTAAATTCAAGATGTCATCAATCGATTTGCTGCTAAAAACAAACGATTGCATTTTGTGTAAATTTACTTTTGTTCAAAAACTTTTTGTTTACAACTTTTTTCAGTAAAAATGGGTGTCAGCCCTCCCTCATTTAAAAAATCCTAAACGCGCCTCTGGTTTTGATAAATTTTGTTATCTAAGCAGTGAAATAAGCAGTCTTAGATTCGATACCTTCAATACCTTACAAATGTATTGAAATTAAGCAGAGCCGCTGAAAGAAGTATAGCTGAATGCTGAACCCACCATAATATCATGTCATTTGCAAACTTCTTTACTTCAATAAAATCAATCAACATTCTTTAACATTCATGTACACATACAGGCTACAAAACGGAAAAATTATTATTTTAGCAACGAAAGAGATGTGCTTTTCTAGCTTTTCTGTTTTAAAAAGTTCTGGTGACAACAATATGTTTAACTTTAGGTAAGTGCGACTAGGATGTACGTGCATGCATTTGCATTCACAATTTAGATAAAATATCCTCGTGATATTTATGGGCTTAAATACTATTTACTAGTGTAAGGGAGGACCCCTTAGATTTCGGCTGGCGGAAAGTAACCTGTCTGTACCAATTCTCCAGGCGTCTGATAGTGTGTATAAGTTATTGCATTTATATACAGCATACATGTATGTTAGCGCCACAAAACAAATTAAACTTGGGTATTTCCCACTTGGAATATTCAACTTTCGACCTTCGCAAGCATTTGAAGTTCTAAATATGCTCAAACAGACTGTTCTTTCCAAACAATCCAAATTTCCCAAAGGCATCCTGGTAATATAAATTGAATTATTATGACTAAACCCATTAAAAAACTCGATTTTATATAACCAAATACTATTAGGTTACTTACAACTTTATTATTAAACTTCTCTTTCGAATATAAAAAATAGATATGTAGTACACCCAATAGTATTTACTTACAAAATCATAATTAAAAAAGTGAATTGATTAAATCAATTAAATTATTCAAGAGTTGTATAAAACTAAGCGCATTCAATTTTCTTAACGTAAGCAAATATTTATGATTAGGCATTGACTTGGAATACGGAAAAACTAAACGAATGGACCACTTGCAAGATGCTGAATCGTTTCATAGGGACAATATACAAATATTGATGCTGAATTTTGAAGTATAAGTATTCTCTTTAACAAAGGCTTTATTTTGTTGGTAAAAAAATATTTTTTTCGTTTGGTATTTGGTTGGTATTCAAAGTACATTTTTGTACCCTATTCATGTACATGTAGGTTAAAAAAGGTTGAATGATGTTATTGAAGCATGACGAACTAATAGTACACTCTGTATTGAAGTAAAAAAAGTTCACGATTGGTATTGTGGGTTATGGTGGGTGGAGTTCATAGGCCTTCAGTCATTTAGTGTGCAATCAAAAGTACACATGATGTGTAAAATGATAATTTTCTTCAAAATTGAATAATTTTCATATAAAAACGCGAACGCGGAAACATTCTTTTTCAGTTGTTTTTAGATATGCTATCATTTTGCAACACAAAAGCATCATCAATTATTAGGTTGTAAAAAGACGTAACAAACAAAATGTCCTTGTTCCCATTCAAATTAAAATGGATTAGAGTTGTTCTGTCTGTCATTTGCAACCAGGTAGTAATTTGTTAGCAGATATTACATTTATGTTGTTCTGTCGACAGTTTACAATGACAGACATTGTTTACTCCGTCATTATTTCAAGCATAAAAGTATCACTAGGATAACAGCACTTGGGAATCATCTGTTACAAATTCCATTAGTAATGCCTGCAATGTTATTAAGTTACTGAAATATTTCACTCTTTATTATGTATTTTTGATTCATTGTAAGCACTCAATGATTATTAACCAGATATGAAAAATATGTTGTAGTTTTACTATTCTTTACCCCTACTAAACGAGGATGGATGCACATTAACATGCTGTGATCAGTGAGAAACTTTATATCGGATCAGATGATATAAAAATTTGATCACCTGATATTTTGCCAGCAAAGGCCCATTTATCATCAGCGAGAGACTTTATTTTTTTGCTGCTAGAGTTTCCAGGTGAATTTTCCTACCCATTATTGAATTCTTTATATCAACATTGTCAAAATTACAATTTTTACTTACAAATATTCTTAGCCTGGAATTATGTAAGCATCAAATTTTACAAAACTTCCCAATTGTCATTTTCGTAACGTCATCACATGAAAACCAAAAATGTTGAAATAATTTCTTTAAAACTTAGCTAAGATAAAATAATGTGACAATGACCAACATTTTATGTTAATATCTCAACCCTATTAAAATTATAGATTTCTAAGAGAGCTGAGAAGCCCAAGGTGGGAAGGGTTATAACGAGGTACTACCAGCCAAAAGTTTGAGGAAAATTTGATTTTTTTCAAATTAAGAAAATAAACAATTTTTTGACAATATATTTTCGTTATTTTGGCACACTTGTACGCGAACATAAAAAATCAACAAAATTAATATTATTTTCATTTTAATCTAGCAAACACTACGAGCCATTATTACTGCAGACAAGAGTCAAAAGTATATTGTTGAAGGTGACTGCCAAGAGTAAAATCTTAAAAATGTTTGCTAAATGTGTGACTTCTTGCCCAAAAACTCGCGTAAAATATTTGACTCCTCAACAAAATTTACAAACGTAAATTCAAAATGCATGCTGAAGTGGATAGTATCTTAATAAAATAAATGCAAAAAATATATAATGAAAATATAGAATTGATAAATCTGTTTCTCTTAGAAGATACATTTTATCGATATTTTACAAAAAATTGAAATGTTCCCACCAAACGTCTGATTGCCAGTGCATGTAACTAAAATTTTCAATAACTCATATTCAATACACAGAGTTGACAAGATTTGACGAGTATTGCTGAATTTGAAAAGTATAAGATGTTGACTTGTTATTCGAAGTACTTAAGATTTCATGACAGATTATCTCGAAAATATTCCAAAGTTGATTATCAGAAGAAAATTATAGCCCTCTAGTTGTGATCACCTTCATCTCAAATAAAACATAAATGGAAAGTGAAGTATTTTAAAGGGAAAGGGAGAATAATTTAAATTATCACAAAACTACGTACGTTAGATCAGAAATTAATTCGATTTTTAGTAAGCAAATTTGTGCTTTATAAAATAATGAAAGAGTTATTATACTCAATTAATTAATGGAATTAAGATGGAATACTTCTTCTAACAAACAGCATTATCAAACTTAATTATCTTTGCTACTAAAAAATAATGCAAAGTAACATAAATTTGGTAAGAAATGTGTTCCTAATTCGGAAATTCACAAATGCAACTGGAAAATGTACTTAAATTGCTTACCAATAATTGGCTTTTGCAGTTGCTTCTAACTTGATTAATAAACTAATGCATTACAAAAACTCTAAAGATAATATGAAACTACAGAGTTTTTGTGTCTATCTTGAGATAAAAATTATTTTTAACGGTTTTTATAAGGTAGAAACCATTTTTTCAAAAGTTTTGTATTCACACATGAATAAAAGGTGTCCTAAAGAGACTAGCCCTCATGTAATTAATATGCACCTTAAAGTTTTTGTGGATAACCTCATAAATCATTGTACATTTCGCAAGATGTGCTTAGATTTTGTACAATTTGTAAATATATAATCATTTTATAATAATTTTGTCCAAAAATGGAGCCGCTTCCATTCGAAATCTTCTAGGACAGCGTCTGCAAGATTCAAGATAAAAAAATTCATTTCCTCTGCGCATATATTTTTGAAACCTTCAGGAACATTCATAAAGTTTTTACTATATTTGAAAGTAAAAATGCAGTATAACGACAACAAGTTGCGGAGGTAAACAATGAGATCTTAACAGTGTTGTGGTTGCCGCGAGTAGCGTTGCGTTGTTCAAATGTGCAGGATTGATAAGATCTCTTCCACAAAAAGGTTAACATAATACTGGATTAGTACATTGAAGCAAAAATGGATTGTATAAATGTATTTAGTCATGCACAGTGAAAATAATATTGAATATAAATCTAATGGATCGGAAAGCGCTTTTTGTGTTTATGTTGACATAAGTATTCAAAGAGTTCATTCGTTATTTTAACATTTCAAACATCTGAAACAATTTTTAAGTTTATATTTACAATTCTTTTTGGAAGTTTAGCAAAGAATTCACTTTACACATATTCAGATATTAGTATTGAAACGTGCTTCGAGTGCCTTCAGTGATATTCAGTTAATGTAAGATGGTAAATACAATAATAAAATCCTAAAATGCAATTGAAACAATTTTTTTAACAAATGCCTGTGCCGTTTTAGAAATAGTTTTTCTCTAAAATCAAGGACATTGAAAGAAAATCGTTAAAAAATGCAGGGCTTAAAGTATGAAAAATTGCGAAATTTCGACATTTAAGGCGTCGTTAGATTGATATTTCTTTTGATTCGTTGTGATGCATTATTGAAAATGTCATATTTTTTATTACATCTAAAAGCCGTTGAGCACTTAAAGAAATGCTCGGTATAGTAAATACAGTTATATATTCTTATTTCGCGGCATAGTTAATATTTTAGTTAAAATATTGATGTTAAAGTTTGTAGAACATGACGCAAATGTAAAAGACTTCCAAAAAATTAAGTATAAACTTTCTGAAATATCATGTTCTTTTTCTGATATTAACTCATTTTTTGTAATTCTGTTATGAAATCATAGTAAAAATATCATTTTTTACTTTAAAACAGCAAAATTTTCCCTCAGTGGCAATTTTTTTCCTACCGCCAAATTTTTATCCGTATAACTCTTAGCACCAATAGAATTTGGCATTTCCTTCTTAGCACCAAATATATATATATATATACAGTCATGGCCAGAATAGTGCCCGTAACTTTTAATTATATAAAAATACTCTTTGATCAAAATTATCAGCTTTAAAAAATACAAAGCATCTCTCAGCATTTTTCGAAAAAATACATAATTTATAAATTACTTTTCAAAAAAATCAAATTTTAATTTGTGCTAAAATGATAACACGTGGTAATAATTTATCTAAAATATACAAAAGGCCAAATTACCACATACAAAAATTTGTAAGAGAAAATGATGTTACTCCATTAGAGTGGCATTTACTCAGCTCAGACATGAATTCTATTGAAGATCTTTGAGGTCTATTGAAAACCCCATTGCAACAAGAATACGAGACTTCAAATTATGATAATGAGCTCTATCAAACTCTTACAGAGATTTGGAATGACTTCATTGAGGATAATAGTTATCGAAAATCTTGGGTACATTTTATGACTCGTCGCATTGAAGCGTTGCATGCAGCTGGTGGAGGCTTTACTCATCCTTAAACACTGCATTTTGTGAATAGTTGTATGCTTTACTATAAATAAAATTGTGAATGGGTACTTTTTTGGTCATGACTGAATGAATATATATATATATATATATATATATATATAAATGCGAG